>ML108495.1:0-39678 GCA_003697995.1 Taxidea taxus jeffersonii | reverse complement strand
ACACACACACACACACACACACACACACACACACACACACACACACATCTAGAACTTTGCTATTATAAAGACTGTGATCATGATCACAGCTTATTAGGTGAACTGGGGAAGCAGTGGTTGTCAGTAACATGATTAAGGCCTGGTAGAATCAATTATAGTCTTTCCATAAACTGAGCGGTGATAGGTCAGTTGGCTGATTCCATCTAACATTAGGTTCTCAAGATACTTTCTTGAGCCTCTGGCTTTGAAATCTCTTTTCCAGACTCTCCCTACCTCCAGCACCGGGGTGAGGGGAGGTGAAGGAGAAAAAGAAAAGCATGCTTTCAGCTTCATGCAATGCTATTAACCTTCATCTGGGTTTGAATCTTTTGAGCTTCTGTAACTAACTAGAAAGTACTGTAAAGCATGAACTCCATGAAGGAATGGACACGCTCCACCTTAGCAGTAACAAATTATGAAGGGGACACAAATGGAGGAACACCAAGGTGATTCTCTAAAAGATTAACCTGATGCAAAGTTGTCTTTCATGTCTCCAAGCTTATGCAAAAGTTAGGACTTTTTTTTTTTAAGATTTTATTTATTTATTTGACAGAGATCACAAGTAGGCAGAGAGGCAGGCAGAGAGAGAGAGGGGAGGCAGGCTCCCTGCCGAGCAGAGAGCCTGATGTGGGGATTGATCCCAGGACCCTGGGGCCACCCAGGCACCCCAGGACTTTTAACAGACTATTCACCAAGGTTTAAAATGTGACTGGAACACAATAAGCTGTTTTATTATATGGAATATGTACTGAATGTCACAACTAATCATATATTTGTTTTTCTCTGGAACTTGTTAAAATCTTTATTAAAAACACAGAAATCTAGTGATATATATATATATATGAAATAAATTCTCATTTATTTCACTTTCTAGAAGGTTAGCCACAGTATCATATCTACTGTGTTAAAAACTTACAAAGAAGCACATCTAAGAACTAATCAAATACTGAAAAGAAAGCAAAGGGGAAAACAGCTAAATTTGAGAAGAGCACGGTGCAATCTTAATTGCTATTGTTCACTTCAAAATGAAATACAAAGTGTATTGTATAATTCTGTCTCACTTTATTAGAGAAAATGCAGACTAAAAGACTGTTTTGATAGAATAGATCTGTAAGTTATTTAATCAATTCATTGTTTGAATAAGTATTTGAGTTCCCTAGTATAGAAAGTTTTACTTAGAAATTAGGGGATCTGATGGATAACATTGATAATATATAGCTATGCAACAACTAAATCCCATTTCCAATTTTTGAACAAGTTTGCACATTTATTAATTTTTTTAAATTCAATCTTGTTTCTAAGAAAATAATCTTTTAAGTATATATTAACTACTTATTGCTTCTTGATCACTTAGAAAAATCACAACATAATGTATTTGGAAAACTCTGAGAATATGTGTTTTAAACAGTTGGAGGGGGGCACCTGGGTGGCTCAGTGGTTTAAAACCTCTGCCTTAGGCTCAGGTCATGATCCCAGGGTCCTGGGATCGAGCCCCAACATCAGGCTCTCTGCTCAGTGGAGGGCCTGCTTCTCCCTCTCTCTCTGCCTGCCTCTCTGCTTACTTGTGATCTCTGTCAAATAAATAAATAAAATCTTAAAAAAAAATAAAAAGTTGGGGACGCCTGGGTGGCTCAGTTGGTTGGGCAGCTGCCTTCAGCTCAGGTCATGATCCCAGCGTCCTGGGATCGAGTCCCACATCGGGCTCCTTGCTCGGCAGGGAGCCTGCTTCTCCCTCTGCCTCTGCCTGCCACTCTATCTGCCTGTGCTCGCTCTTTCTCTCTCTCTGACAAATAAATAAATAAAATCTTTAAAAAAAAAAAAGTTGGAGGGCCTCTAATCATCTCTGGGACTTCATTTAAATTAAAATACTTTTAATAAACCATTATATTAAAAGTTAAATTTCATTGCATGTATGGAAATGTTTACTAAGATAAAAAATGGAGTCTAGACATCAAATTCAGGGGAAAAGGGCTTAAAGTGGCAGGAGATTTGCAAATAACTTTGCTAGTAAAATATCCATTGGTCTAGAGTCTGTCTTCTTTCTGCCCAAAATATTTATGTGAGGATCTGTAATCTAACCTCAAATATCACACATATTTTTAATATCCCTACTCTCTTTGAAACACATCTGTGAAAACATTAAAGATGAAGTAATTAAAGAGGTCATTAGGCGAGGTGATTTTTACTTCATTGTGGCTGTTCATGGCTCCAAACTCCTTTGCTTAGATTCTTTTATTTCTCTGCCTTTTTTCCCCTCTCTTAAATTGTTGAATTCCATCATCCCTACTGTTATGACATTTTCCCCATTGCTTTTCAACATTCTGACATTTCATATTTCAAGGATGTGATTCTTCCCCTGGAGCATCAATTTCCCCACTGATTGGCAGCGTTGGGTTGGCCTGCTTGGATGTCTCAGCACTGGATGCCACCACCCCCCTCAGCCTCTGCCTGAAAGATACCCTCAGTCAAAATAAGACAGAGAGTAGTTGTAAGTTAAAGTCTAGATAGATAGTTTTTTCTGGGGGCAATACAAAATGGACTCTTTTACCTGCTGGAACTTTAAAATTGGATCATGCTGGAAAGATAGTATAAAATCTAAATGTCATCAGTTCTTAGGGAGGAGCATAATGGAAATGCAGACGTTCAGCATCCTGGGTTGAAATTTAGACTCCATTCTTTGCGGCTGGGCCCATCCTGAAAGGCACCATATCTAATGATTGACAACATGGGCTCTGGTGTGTGAATGTTCAGAAATTTGAATCCAGGTTCCAGGACTAATCCTTTAGGCTCCCTGGGCAAATTATTTTATTTTTGTGAGCTTAGTTTCTTAACTTGTAAAATGGACATGGTAATACTTACCTCACCATATTGTTACAAAGAGGAAAAAAAATAAGATAAGGAATGAGATCATTCATAAGTACTTAAAAAGTAACAGCTATTTTTTTTTTTTTTTAAATCATGATAGCAGTTAAGTGAAGGTTGACCTTGATAGTAGAGAGATTTAGGACATCAGTAGAAGGAATTAGGGACATTGTTTTTGCAATACAGACTTTATAAATATTTGGGTAGAAATGAATGCCTCTGAAGTATCACAGAACAAAGAACTAGATTTCTAAATTCCATGGATATATATTAAAAATTATATGCATTGATCAATAAAGTGTAAAGGGGCTGATGAAACAGACTGTATTTTTCTGGGACAGTAATTTTGTTCTATGAATTATTTATAAGAAGAATGAAGTAGAAACAAAAGAAATATGAAAGCATAAGGCTTACCTTATCAGTCATAATCTTTCAAACATCAGCAATGAAGTTATAATCATTTGCCACATGCTGGGATATCCACGAACAATGTAACATTGTGTCATGTAAAAAAGTATCATAATATGTAAAAGAAATTAATCCCTGGTGAGTTGCTAAATGTCTGCTCTGAGTTTTCTCTGTGGATTTTTCTTCCCATTGCAAGGTAAAATTTGAAAATTGGTAAAATTAGACTTTTGGGGAGGGGATCTGTCACACAAGAATACCTTCAACATGTGTTCTTTTTAGCATCTACTACATCATGGGTGATAAATGCCACCACAGAACCACACACATCCAAAGGTTATTTTGCTTACAAGGGGAGTGACACCCAGATGGCTTAAACAAGTCACACAAGGTAACAAAGTTGGCTAGCAAGAATGTCAGTCAAAAGGAGAAAAAAGACTTTTGATTATCAGCCCTTTATCCTTTCCACTTCATGCCCTGCCAAATTACAAAGCAACTGTGTCAAGAAGTAACAACAGGAAAAACAAAGTCAGATTTCATTTTATGCTGAATTTCCTATTACATTAAGCAAGTTTTAATGGTGCTATAAATGCATACCAATTACATGACAATTAGATAGTACCCTGCTGTCTTTTAAATGCTTTATGCGTATTAACTTATTTAATTCCTGATGAGGGCATTATGATTACCATTAATTATTACTCTTAGTTTACAGAGGAGGACACTGAGCCATGGCAAGGCTAAGACATAATCACATCCTCTAATAATATATTTTTCCCCTTTTGGATGGGTCCTTATATAAGGTCAAATGACTGTAGGAAATAGTAAGTGTATTAAGGTTTATTCTCTTCTTGGGATGAACTGAGAAAATATATATGTCCAGGGTGAACATGTAGAATGGTTACCTACATATGAATGCATCATAAGTTCATAATGAAAATAGAAAAAGGAGTCTGCCTCAGAACAAATAATATGAATTGGATTATGCACTAAAATCTCTTTACCAGTTGTTAGGTCTTATGACTTGAGAAGAGCTCATAAATTCTTGTTTTCTCACCCTACTTCCTTACATTGAGACCAAAGGCCTATTAACTTACGGTTGCCTGGTGTTTCTGGTCTATTGATCTAGTCTGGGTGCCAGTGAAGCACTGAAGCCCAAAATGGCAGAATTCATATTGAGTTAACAGAGCAAAGTCCACTTCCTCTTAACGTCCTTCCCTTGAGGGTTTTTTTTTTTTTTTTTCCTTCCAATTTAAGGTAACTTGAGAGATTTCCTCTTTCTCTGACAGAGGCACCTTTGATTTCCACTTAGAGCTTCTGGGACTGGTTGTGTGCCTCTTCACAAGAGGAAAATATCACTTTATAAGAATGTATTCTGGCAGTGGGACCCTGAATTGCTAGGGTAAGCATTAGTTAGTGAAGAGAGGGTAGATGCTTTTTAAATTATTAAAGGAAAATTGGTACATCACATCTCTAACATTTCCAGGGAAGGACTACTGAAGAATTTATCATTTGTAGATTTATTTCCTTACAAAACTTGTCTCCTTTTTAACTTGTCTTCATGAAAATTTCAGTGGTTCACTTCCCATAAAAATATCTTTTATGCTAGTTATGATGACAGCAAGGAAGGGTTAGAAAGTTACACTGTGGTACAGTGAGCTGCCAGTCCTACATAAAACACCTGTGAGTAAAAACCCAAGACACTCTGTTCTCCTCATTGTGCACATGCTTTATTTATAAATTTAAAAATTTTTTGTTTTTTTATTGTGTTATGCTAGTCACCATATAGTACATCATTAGTTTTGGATGTAGTCTTCCATGACTCATTGTTTGTGCACAACACCCAGTGCTCCTTAATACTCATCAAGGAGCCAACCTATCCCCTACCCTCCTCCCCTCTAAAACCCTCAGTTTGTTTCTTGGAGTCCATAGTTTCTCACCGTCCCCCTCCTACTCCCCCCACTTCATAATTCCCTTCCTTCTTCTAATGCTCTCCATGCTATTCCTTATGTTCCACAAGTAAGCGAAACCATATAATTGACTCTCTCTGCTTGACTTACTTCACTCAGCATAATCCCCTCCAGTCCCATCCATGTTGATGTAAAGGTTGGGTATTTATCCTTTCCGATGTGCACATGCTTTAGATGCTTTAAGGGGAGGCACTCCTTTTCGTTAGTAAATATTGAAACTGTTGGGATGATTTCACCCATTCCCAGACTGCACTGAATTTGCAGAAAAACATTTCAAGATTTCAAATGCTTTGGAGTTTTCTGGGCCCAAATCTCCATCAACTGTAATGAAGTTATTTCCCTGAACACTGACCAGATTCTGCTTGAATTTAATTTGAGGAGGTATTTCATTTGGGGATGAATTTTATAATTATTTTAACACTACCAGCAGAAATCCAGGAAGGGGCTGTTGAAAGACCTACAAAGATCTTTCTGCCTCTAATACAAAATAGCAATGACTTTAAAAACAGAAAACATAGCAAAATGACAGGGAGCGCCTGTATGTTGGAATGCATGGGTGAATGACTGAAAAGTGCCCAAGACAAAACATCAGACCAGCAAATGCAGGAATGTTATGAGCAAGAGCTGTAGGATGCATTCTTCCCTCATTCATTATCTCACGGAAAGTTCCTAACGCTGATTTCAAACTTACAATGAGAAAAATGACAAAGAGAATGTAAGTTCCATCTAAAAAATATAAAATCAAATGCTCAGAAATTAATAGTTTTGCTACTAGCGAGTCATGCAAAGCCCTCTGGGAAGGCAGGAATAGGGACTATAGATTACCAAAACAAAACCATCACTATGTGTGTGCGATAGAAAATGAGACCATGTTCCAGAAACTCCTTTCATCCCAATTCTGTCCTCCAATGTTATTGCACTTCTTCCATCATAAAGCAAAATTTGCTGTCTGAATTTACTTTTGAAAAACCTAAGTGTCTTTGCAAAGGCCAGGGGAAAGTTCTCACAGAATTCATCATACTGTATATAGGTAAGAAACTGTCCTGACCACCTAAAATAAATTCAAAGACATGTCAAGGTTCTGTGGGGATGGTGGCACTGGTCTTCATAGCAGGAGCCCTTCCACTGCTTCCCACTGGTCTTAGGGTCACGCCCAGACTCCTGATGGGCCTGGAGTGCCCTTGGTTCTCAGTTTACTTCCCTGATCTCAGCTCTTGCCACTCTGAACATATTGAGTAATTTCCTAAAATCTCTGTCTGTTGTTGTTTTCCCCCTACTTTTGGGCTTTTGTAAATTTTGTTTCATGAACATGCCTCACCTCATTTTCATTTTTCTTAATCTTGCTCAGATTTCCATGAAGGTGTCATTTCCTCTGGCTAGAATTCTCTGAAGCATCTCTACTTACACATCGTGATAGCATCCTGTCAACCCCCATCATATTCTTGCTATACTTGCCATTTTCTAATCTGTCTTTGCTACAGACAGAATGTTTGCATCCCCCCGAAATTCCTACTATGAAATCTATTCTCCCGATGTGATGGTAGTATTTGGAGGTAGGGTCTTTATGAGCTGATTAGGTCAGGAGGGTGGAACCCTCATGAATGAAATCAGTGCCCGCACAAAAGCCACAGAGAGCTCCCTTATTCTTCCTGCCAGGGGAGCACACAGCAGTAAGAAAGCTGGCAATGAACCAGGAACCAGGTTCTCACCAGACTCTGAATATACTATCAGCTTGAGTTTAGACTCCCCAGTCTCCAGAACTGGGATAAACTTCTGTTGTTTATAACCATCCATTTCATGGCCTTTTTGCTATAGCAGCCCAAACAGACTAAGATAGCCTTCCTCTGCCGCTAAGAATCCTAGGCATGTAGTGGTCTTCCTCACCACTGTATTCACAGAACCTAGCTAAGCTCCTGCTTCATCGTAGTGCTCACTAAATACTTATTAAATAGATTGGCACCCTATTGCACAGAAACCTAGAAACTGATTTCTCTTCTATCAATGTCCGAAAATCCATGGCTAAAGAGGGGGCATTTTTTTTTTCAATCTGGTTGAACATGGTGGTGCAGGTAGAAAACAAAGAATTGTTCATGGTGTGATTAGTCCCCTAGCAGAACTAAGTGGATGCACTCAGCTAATATTGTGAGTTACTGAATAATGTAAGGCAGCCTTTATTTTCTGCCTATTTGTCTAACCCACTCCATCTTGGAGGTTTAGTTTCTATGATATCTCTCCACTAGGAGGCCTGCCTTGACTTCTCTAACAGCTTGGTTATCCACTTATCTCTCCTCTCTTCAGATCTATGCTGGGAGAGGTGTTTAAAATAAAGATCCATAAAGAGCCATCAGGGTCAATCTACCAAACATCAGTGGTTTGAACTGATGGCTTTGCAGGGAAGCACTTCACTTGCTAACTTCATCTTGCTCCATCATGTTATGGTCCTCCACTTTTGTAGGTAACTTGGTCTGCTCAGGATTCTGAAATTGATCAGTATTGGGAAATTGTCTTACTGGTAAGGGACTGAAGTTTACAAATCAGAAAATTTGCGTATTAATTTATAATGAGAAAGAAAAGCACTAAGTGGGCCCAACTTTGATGTTAGTCCAAGCAGCATTTTCTTCTCTAGACCTGCAAATTGCAAAGTTTGCTGGGTGAGCCCTGGAATCAGAACAAGGCAGTCACACAAATACTGAATGGCATCAGGGTTTGATATTCTCCTTTTACAGAAGAGCTATAAATATGTTGGGATAAAAGACTGAAACATCTTTGAGATACTGAAAAGGATACTAATAAAATTATACCTGGACAATAAGTGCCAAGATTGTCCAAGGCAAATCAGAACATATGGTCACCCAAGATATTAAATGCCAGGAAGAAGGTGGGACCCACTCTTTTCTGAAAAATGTTTGAATGGCTATATGGACAATACTAATAGTAGCTCACTTTTCTATGCTTCCGTGGCTCACCAACCCATCTTCCTGCTCAGGAGATGTAGTAAGCAGATTTCTAAGATGACCTACAAGATTTGGTGCACACTCCCTGGGATACATACTAATCCTTTCATGAGACTATACTGGAAAGTCACTCCCTTGATTAGGTTACATTCATGGGCTAGTTGCTCCTGTGATTATATTCCACTATATAAGACTCCTTTACAATAAACTGGAGGTAGTTTTCCCTCCTGGCCTTAAAGAAATAAGCTGCCAACCTGTGAATGAGGCAGGGAAGGAAGGCTTCTAGGAATGAAGGGACTCAGCTGCTATGACTATGGGAACTGAATTCTGCTGACAACCAGTGAGCTGAGGACCCCATATCTGAAATGTGATCACAGCCCTGCCTAATGCCCTGATTGCAGCCTGTGAGACCCTAAGAAGAAAATCTAGCTAAGCTGTGCCCAGACTGCCAACTCAAGGAAAAGGTAAAGTAATAAACTGGGTTTGTCTTAAGCCACCTAGTTGGTGGCAAACTGTTATTTAGTAACAGAAAGCTAACACAGAGGGCTTTAGCTATTAGTTCCCCAATTCGGTAACAGTCAATACTTACTAGAGGAGGCAAGGGGGAGTTTTATCCTTGAGAACAAAGACAAGGTTTATTCTTACTTTGTACATGCCCTAAGTACCTACGATAATGCTGGGTCAGTAAGGAATCTTCTAAGAGTGACCAACAAACAAGCACATAAATTGTTAATTTACCTTGAATTATTTTTTCCTTTAATTTTCTCTACCTCATAAGAGAGGATAGAAGACTGTTAAAAATATTATTTGTGTCCAGCTCTCTTGCTCAGAATTTGCCTGTTGCTCTAATACATGTCCACAGGCCCTGCCTGGTCTATCCCTGCTTCCTCCACCAACCTGTTCCACCACCTTGACATCTCTTCCTCCTCGTGTTCCAACCGCAATGAACTTCATTCCAATAATAAGGTTTATTTTTCTGAGTAAGGAGAGTAATATTATTCATGTACTATACCTTTTGTGAGAAATTAAATGATATCATACATTAAAAGAAATGAGGGCAACGCCTAACATTTAAAAGGAAACCATAAATGCTAGCTCTTAATAAGGCCTTTGCATATGTTGTTCCTTCCATCTGTAATGCGTCTGAAATTCAATGTTCTTGCTGCTCTCCCTCTTTGCCGAGCTAAGCAGGTGACTTGACCTTCAAGTCTCAGTTGAAATATTAGTTATTTTGAAAGTCTTTCCTGACACCACTCATTGCTGTCCTTAGATTAGGCCTCCCTGTTATACAATGTCACAGTTCACTAGACTTTTCTTTCACAGCATTTGTTATAATGCCAAATAAAAAGTCATTTATGATTAGTTGTGCAATGTCTGCGTTCTTCCACTAGACCACAAGGTTCAAAAGGGCAAAGACCCTATCTGTCTTACTCACTGTTGTTTTCCTCATTCTGGTACAGAGTCTGGCACATAAGACTTGTTCAAAAATCTTTGTGAAATGATAAAGGAATTAATGAATAAAGGAATGATTACAGGAAAATAACTCATTGGGAAAAAAGCATCAATAAAGTGGCTCTTCAAGTTTCTTGCTACAACCCTAGGGCGAACCAAAAATGAAGAGAACCAGCCAATGAATTAGAAGGAAACATATACTTTTGAATGAGGTGATATTAATTTTGTCAAAGGCATCCAATTAAAACCTTAAACATATCACATTACAGAAGAACTGAGAGTCACTCTAGTTGAATTATAGCCATGGGTTCAGATATGGCTGAAAAAAGACCCATGCTGGCAGTTTCTCTCTCTCCATCCCTTATGTGTTACTAGGCTACAGTAAACAAACACCCAAATTTCAGAGGTACAATGAATGTTTACTTTGTGTTGTAATAATCTAATGTGGGTGTTTCAGTAAAACCTCTCTTGTCGGCAGGGACCCCAGTCTCATCTCATTTGGTGGTTTTGCCATCTTTCCCCAGAAGGGTAAAGGACCAGGGGGACCATAAATGAGAGGTTTTTATGAACTAAGCAGGAAATGGGACACCTCAATTCTGCTCTCATTCTATCATGGTAGCAACTTCAACTCAGTGCTACCTCATTTGGCAGGAGGCTGGAAATGTTGTCCAGCTGCATGAATCCCCAGGAAGAAGAGGAAGTTGATGTGAGTGAGAGCTAGGCAGTCTGCCAGGTAAAATTAAGTGTTCCCTCAACCCTCTATCACACCAAAGTTGAGGAGGTCTGTAAAACTGCAAATGGACAGGGCTTTTTGTTTTTATTTTTTATAAACTCAAGACTTGTCTGTGACCTTCAAGGATGTAAAAGACATAGGCATTATGTTAAGTCAAAATGACCCCAAATGCTACAAATTAGCCACTGTAAGAGCAACCTTGAGTAAGTCAAGTATCAACCTTTCTAGGACATAAAAACAGTACTAAATTAGGCTTCTCCCCTCTCTATTTTTAACAGAATATTTGGGAATTTGATTATTACAGCCCAGTTATTTCTAAAAATGAGTAACACTTCCACAGGGCCCTGCTAAAATGCACAGAGGCATTTTAATTGCCTATGAATATTCAAAACCTCATTATTGTTGCAGTTTATAATTATCAAATTCCCTTGACAAAAATGTGCGGCACACAATAAAAAAAGGCAATCCATTTAAAAGTGTTGACATCCATGTTCAACCATTTCCCTTTAGTTCTTGGCTACTGTGTCTACATCATTGCAATTCATGTTGGGGAGCTACTAAGACTGCATGCATTCTTCCCCCACAAAGTGCAGTGTCTTGATGGTGCACACTCCCTCCTTAGAGCACATGCTATTTGACAGAAGACATGACATGTATACAACTGACTGAAAACTCAAACTGAAGCTTGGGATGGAAGGAAAGATTTGTCTGCAACAGAAAGTAACACCAGAAGCTGAGGATATCTTCTCTGGTTTTGGAAGAACCACTGTGATAAAGTGGCAATGAAAACAAACGTGTAACTTCAAGTCTTGGAATATCAAGAATTCCACTGAAAATTACTGTTTTTCAAATAAGTAGGCAGACATCTTTATTTGATCATCAAAACAGACCTGGAAGAAGGTAAAAAAAAAAAAAGTTCTCTAAATCATCCCCCAGTATGACTATGGTTTTACTTAGATATTTGTAGATCAGTTTTTCCTGCTATAGATATTTATGGAATTCTTCCATGTGCCAGGAACTCTGCCAGTAGGAGACACATTGATTAAGAAAATAAAAGTACCATCCTTGAGTATCTCAGAACCCATCCATCCTTATTTTTCTCTTTTTAATAATATTTTATTTATTTATTTGACAGAGAGAGACAGCACAGGCAGAGGGAGTGGCAAGCAGGGGGAGAGGGAGAAGCAAACCCCCCACAAAGCAGGGAGCCAGAAGAGGGCTCAATCCCAAGACCCCAAGATCATGACCTGAGCCAAAGGCAGATGCTTAACTGACTGAGCCACTCAGGTGCCCCAACTTTATTTTCATATCCATGTCTTACCAATCTCCACTTTTTCTTTCCTTTCTTTCACCTTCTTAATTTCCTCTCCTTCCTGGAAAGGCATAATCATTGAGCAAACATTAACTGCATATTCAGTATATGCCAGGGAATGTACTAGATGATGGCATTAAGTTGTTCATGGTACATTCAGGCAGACACTTAAAACACAACATGGAAGCTCAATGATATAGCTGAGAAAAAGGTGTTTTAGTTCATGACCTTACTCAACCCAGAGCATCAGGAAAGCCATTTCTGAGAAGCAGACACCTAATTTAAATAATAATCAATTTAAGTTAGTCAGCTTAGCAGTAATAGGTCCAGGAGAGCTGGTCCAGAATTCTGGGTAAAGGTAAAGCAGAAAAAAGGCAAGGTGCAGAGAGAGCAGGCATTGGAATGGAGCTACAAGTTTAGGTTCCCTGCTACAACATGAAGGCTGAAGGTGGAACACAATCCAGACCACTTGGACAAAGTAGAGAAGAACTGGATCTTTGATGAAAAAGAAGGGAGGGATATTTGCAAGATAAAAGGTCCATGTTCTTGTGAGCAACTACTGTGAAGTCTTAAGCTCAGCACTCCTGACAGATTCAGTACACCAAAATAAAGAGGGTTCTAACACTATGCTTCTCCAGAGAAACAGAGAAAGATATGGAGATAACAGTAGGCTTGTCTGAAGTTTTTTCTAAAATACACAAGAGTGTATCCTCACTTCTCTCCTAACACCATAAATCTGGAGATTTTGATCCATCCTTGAATTGGGAATGGGAAGTAGATGGAGCTTAGCCATATTCATTTCATTATTTTGTTGTCCCTCCTCTGCCCCATCACCATTCAAAACCAATGTCATAGAGAATCTGAAAGAGTATGCATGATTGAGTTCATAAATATACAATAAAATACTTCAAAAGAGATAATACATAAGTGTTTTTTATACATCCAAGGAATAATTAGAAAAACTAAGCATATTCTAAGCCACAAAGGAACACTCAGTAAATTCCCCCTAAATATGAATTATACTAAAGTATACATTGCAGTGATTGCAATAGCACTAAAAATTAATAGCAAGGGTTTTAACCACTTGCCAACTACTCAGAGACTGAGGAAAAGTACAATCATTATTTAGGTCCTACATTTGATGAAAAAAAAAAAGCTGACACAACTAGAGGCTATTTGGAAGAGAAGGGATGGCACAACATGTTAAGGCACATTGAATACTTTCAACTGTTTTCTTAGAAGCAAATTCACTACATTTGCATATATATGTGTGTGTGTGTGTGTGTGTGTGTATATATATATATATATATGTATATATATACGCTATAAGAAGTAGTTGTGAAGATTTTCAGATCAGATTTTCAGAAGATGTTCATGGATTTCTGCTGAGTAGCATTGATTCCTGCCCTACAGTCTTAGGATAAAGTTGAAAAAATCCTGACATTTCTTGGAGAAAGTTGAAAGGAAGTTGAACTTGGTGAAATGATTTAAAACATGTCAGGAAATAATTATTATCTTTAATACATAATGAGCTCTTATAAGTGTATAGAAAAGGGTAAATTACAATGGAAAAAGGGCAAATGACCTTAACAGGTGATTTAAGAAACAAGAAATACACAAAGCTGGAAAACCTATAGAAAACCTCTGGATTAGGCACATGGGCAGTTCAGCCTGTTAAGTGTCCCTATTCTTAATTTTGGCTTGGGTTGTCATCTCTGGGTTGTGGGATCGAGCCCCATGTCAGGTTCCTTGCTCGGCTGGAAGCCCACTTGCGGTTCTCTCTCTCCGTTTTCTTCCCCCTCACTTGCGTACTCTCTCCATCTCAAAAATAGATAGACAGATAGAATCTTTACCCCCTCAATTTTATCAGCAAACAAAAAGGATGAAAGTTATAAGATGCCATTTGTTGTGCATAAGAATCTGAGTTATTCCTTATTAAATATTTAATCTGTGGGAAGGTATAGTTCAAAATTCTTCATATGAATTAACATAATTAATAAAACAATATTATAAGAGTGGGTATTATCATTGTTTCATAAATGATAAAACTGGAATATGAAAAAGATATATTTATATATTTTTAAAGATTTTATTTTATTTGATAGATAGAGATCACAAGTAGGCAGAGAGGCAGACAGAGAGAGAGGAAGGGAAGCAGGCTTCCCGCTGAGCAGAGAGCCTGATGCAGGGCTTGATCCCAGGACCCTGAGATCATGCCCTGAGCCAAAGCCAGAGGCTTAACCCACTGAGCCACCCAGGAGCCCCGAAAAAGCTATATATTTATTGTTGTTGGTAGATTTTTTTAATCAGACTGACAAATATTTAACAGAGCTGAACTCAGCATTAGAGTTGCTACAGCAACTTGAGTTCAAATTCGTACAATTTTCTTGGAATGCAATTTGAGTGCATAAAAGAAAAGTGTTTTTATTAAAGATTTATTTTAGGAGAGACAGAGAGAAAATGTGTGAATGGGGGGGAGGGGTAGAAGGAGAGGTAGAGAGAAAATCTCAAGCAGACTCCCTGCTTAGAGGATCTCCTTATTTGGGGATCAATTCCATGACCATGAGGTCATGAACTGAGCCAAAATCAAGAGCTGGATGCTTACCTGACTCAGCCATGCATAAAAGGAAAGTTTTAAAATCTGTAAAATCTTCAAAATAGCCCACCTCTATGAATTTGTCCTAAAATGCTTTACCTTTATGAATTTGTGCTGAAGGGGAAAAAAAATGGGACCACATTTCATGAATGGGACCACAATTTCATAACCACATATTTAATGAAAGTGCTTTAGGTACATACAGTATGGAATAGTCAGAAAGGGAAATTCTAAACAGTAATTTAAGATAATCCTCACAATATGTAATAAGATAGGGAGCTGGCCATGATATAATGAAGTAAATAAAAACAGGATTCAAAACTTTAAATACTATAAATCTAAGTTTTTGATTTTAGAAATCTTATAACTATACATAATACATTTACACACACATAAACACACATAGAGAGACACCCATACAATAAATGTAAAGGAAAATAAATCAAAATTTTACAGAGACAATCACTCAGCCATTAGAAAGCAGATTTTAATTTTCTCTTTTTCTGTATAACTTTCACAATGAGAGTATTAAATTTTTAAATCACAAACAGGGAGAGTGTTTCATAATGTGTGTATTTCATGAGTCTTAGATTTTGAAGCAGGTAGAGTCAGATAGAGTCAACATTGGCACAAACTGACAGCTGTTATCGAACGTAGGGTCCCACTTAAGTTAATGAGTAAATACCCTTCTCAGCAGATGTGTAAACAGGACCTTGATTAATGAATACACTAGCAGTTCTTCTCTGCTACACATATTAACCTCTGTTTGTTTTTTAATTGTGACATATCCTAATGAGAAAAGACTATTAAGTTTATCAGTTCTGATCAAATCCTGAAGTTACAATTTCAAAACTTTTCTAACACTGTTTTCCTGCCATCAAGAATTTTCTGGGTTAAGGATGACATGGAGTCTCTTGTCACCACCAACGCCTCCCAGCCATTTGTTTGCCATCAGCTCTCCTGGAAGGACCCCAGACAGGTCTACTTAGAGCACATTTCCTATCCTGTAGGATGGGAATAAAGACAATAAGGCACACAAGGGCAGGAAATTGTTTGGCCAGGTCTTCTTCTTCCTTTTTTTTGTTTTTACCCCTCCCGAGCCCTGACTCCATGTGTCTCTGTCCTGTTCTCTTCATAGTTACCTGCTCAATTCTTTCACCAGACCTCTGAACTGGGCCATGGTACTCTCCTCCAGACTCCTCCGGCAACAGCACAAATGGCTCCCCTAGAACTGCATATTGCAGAAACCGCAAACCTTCTTTACTCTTGCTTGATATCACATCGCATTGTGATGTTCAAGTCTGATGCTGAAATTAAGCTTCCTAGGGTTACCCACCACTAGTTTCATGTCTAAGTGAGTGATTCTCAACCTTGGCTGTATGTTGTGATAACCTAGGGAGTGCTAAAAACTCCCAGCACCCAGCATGCACCAAACAATTAAATCAGAGTCTTTGAAGGTATGTCCCAAGCATAGCATTTTGTAAAGCTTCCCAGGTAATGCCAATGTGAAGCCAAGGTTGAGAACCACTGCTCTAAGTTTGGACTTCTCAAAATGACGACAATCTTAATACTTTCTTTTGAGACCTTTTTCCCATTATACTTCCTCAGGGCCAGTCTTAGTGTCCTCAGCAGTAACAGGGACACACATCAACTGAAATTAAAAGTTGTTGAAACTGCAGGCAACCCAAGGGCAATTCATACAAGTTAGGGAGATAATGAACCATCTCCCATTCTAGTCTTCTTTTCAGGTAGCATAAATGGTGACATAGAAAAGATGTGTGACAAGCAGCATCCGTGAGTTGTTGACTTCCTTTCACTGGTTTTCGTGGTAGCATCAGAAGAAAGGACAGATATGCTCAACATTTTTGCTGAACACGTGGTTTTATTAAAGTCCCTTCACTCCCTCACCTCAAGCCCTTCCACAGCAGGTCTTGCTCAAGTCACCTATTATGGGCAATTTAATCCCAAACTCCTTTTAAATGTGCTCCAAGTGGGGAGTGCCTGGTGGCTGAGTTGGTTAAGTGTCTGACTCTTGATTTCAGCTCAGGTTGCAATTGTGATTTCAGGGTGGTGAGATCGAGCCACTTGTCGGGCTCCACACTGGGTGTGGAGTCTGCTTGAAATTACTTCCCTCTCTTCCTCTGCCCTTTCCCCACACTCATGCACACACATACTCATGATCTTACTCTCTCCTTTCCTCTCTAGAAAATTAATTAATTAATTAATTAAATTTGCTCCAAGTGAATCTCACAGGAATGGGTTTCACCCATTACTGGCAATAATTTTCTTTGTGGTTTTTTTCATATTGCTGAATGTTTCATGACCTCATGTCACTGATTTAACTCATGTTGTTTCTTTTTTTTTTTTTTTTAAAGATTTTATTTATTTATTTATTTGACAGACAGAGATCACAAGTAGGTGGAGAGGCAGGCAGAGAGAGAGAGGAGGAAGCAGGCTCCCCGACGAGCAGAGAGCCCGATGTGGGGCTCGATCCCAGGACCCTAGGATCATGACCTGAGCTGAAGGCAGAGGCTTTAACCCACTGAGCCACCCAGGTGCCCCCTCATGTTGTTTCTATTAAGTAAACATAAACTCAAAGTATCTTTAAATATGTATATGTGCATCTACATAATTCTACTTTTGATTTAAAAAATCTTTTTCATTTATACAATATGCTTGTAGCTAATTCAAGTTAGAAATCCTCCTTTCTAGTAAGACCCATCTCCCTCCTGAGCAATATGACCTATTGTGTACTTCAGTTGGTCATGCAGAGGGAAAGAGAAGACTTGAATGCTCAGAGAGCAGTTCCTGGCAAAGGTAAATGCTCTAAAAGATATGCACAATCACTAAAGGAGGTAACAGACTGGGCACTGACTCTCAGCTAAACCTGCCTTAAAAAAAAAAAAGTAGATTCTATACACTCAGCAAATGGATAGTTACTTTATATAGCAGTTCCCAAAAATTTAAATGCTATGCAATTCCTCAAAAATAAAATGCCTTTGAATTGGAATAGTATTCCTTTCATAACCCAAACCCTTTCATTAGTTATTTTTCAACAATACTCTTTTATTTCTTCATTTAAATTAAGCAAAGTTATTTTAAGAATCAAATGAAAGGAAAGTAATCATGACTATACTTCTGTTTGTATTTATAAAAATGGATGTATTTTGAAAATAAGCATTGGCAAATGTATGCAGAACCTAAATTAACTTGTGGAAAGATGAATAAAATAAATTAGACTGAAAGCTTAAAAGAAATTATTGCACTATGCTTGTTCTACCTCACTCCTCCCTGTTTGGTTTTCACGGGGACCGAAAGGTAAGGGAGAATTTAGAATACATTAGTTGTAGCATAAAGAGCAGCCAAGGTGAGGGGAACTAAGGAGATTAGAAGGAATGGAAAAAAAGAGGTACAGAAAGAGACTGGAAAAGACTGGCAGAGTATCACCTGAGTATACCTGGGTATCACAATTTCCATGACTCCATTCTCCTCCTTTCTTAGTCATGGCCCTGAGGATTCTGGGCACTATAAATTAAGAAGCAGATGGTTGAGATGACATGAGATTTTATGGATGTACAACAATTACACCCTGAGAATCTGTAAAAGTTCATCTCATCCTAACTCAGTCTCAGGAAGAAGGGCTTCCATGCAGGTTTTTTAAGTTCTAATATTATAATAATTCCCTGCCCAGAAATCCTTCACTTTTAAAACCCTTATAGCATGGTTACTAGCCTCCTTATTGGGGACCATGTTGGAGATGAAGTAACCCTTAGAGAAGAGACAACTCGAGCCTTCCCTGAAATCTTCTCTCCTGAGCAGTCCTATTATGGCTTTGATACACAAAATGGCTCATCAACACCCACTTTTACAAACACATTTTCTTCATTGTTGTTGTTGTTGTTCTTCTCCTCCTTCTTTTTTTTTTTTTTTAGGGGTAGGGGAAGAGAAAGAGAAAGAGAAAGAGGTGGGGGGAGGGGCAGAGAGGAAACCTTAAGCACGCTCTATGCTCAGCATGGAGTCAGATGCAGAGCTTGATCGCAGGCCCCTGAGATCATGACCTGAGCTGAAATCAAGAGTCAGACACATAAGCAACTGAGCCACCCAGGTGCCCCACACACTCACATTTCTACGGTTTAGATTTTATATGTCAGAAGACATGAAGCACAAATTATTCCCTTTTACCACTAAGACAGTTGTTTATGGAGTGATTTAATTGAGACCAATGTCTCAGGAATGTTTGTTTAAAGCAGATGTTTTAAATTATGATTGATTAACAAATACTTATATAGTACCTAAGTACCAGGTGCTGTTCCAACTTTTACAAATATCAAACATACATAAGATCCTCTTATTAATTCTTGGTGGTGGACAATTTGATTATCAAACCAATATTTAAAACGGGGAGACCTGAAGTGGAGATAATCTAAGTAGATTTGCCCAGTGGGCTAGCAGAGATGGATCCGAGATCAGATACAGAGAGCACAACCGAAGAGGCCATGCTCCCAGGCACTCTAACTCAGGGAGGAAGCAAAACCATTCAACCAGTGCATGGGCGTGTAAAACCCAGCTGCGCCAGACACTTCTGGCTGGGATTGGCAGGCAGGTAATAGATTTAAAATGTTCTGTTAGCTTTCACTTACAATTTAACATTCGAAGTAGATGTTCTTATCATTATCAGTAATATATATGCTAACACCAATCAGCACTTTGAATAAAACTGCTGGAAATGAGATTTTTGAAAAGAAATACAAGTATTAACAACTCTCATTATGGGGTGCCTGGGTGGCTCAGATGGTTAAGCATCTGCCTTAGGTTCAGGTCCTGATCCCGTGTTCCTGGGATTGAGCCCCGCATCAGGCTCCCTGCTCAGGCAGGAGCCTGCTTCTCTCTCTCCCTCTACCCCTGCTTGTGCTTTCTGTCAAATAAATAAGTAAAATCTTTAAAAACAAACAAACAAAAAAAGCCAACTCTTATTAGAATACATGTTCCTGGATCCTGAACTATAGACCCTTAACTTTTTATTTTTTTATTTTATTTATTTATTTTTTTAAGATTTTATTTATTTATCAGACAGATAGATTCCAAGTAGGCAGAGAGGCAGGCAGAGAGAGAGGGGGAAGCAGGCTCCACGCTGAGCAGAGAGCCCGATGCGGGGCTCGATCCCAGGACCCTGAGATCATGACCCGAGCCGAAGGCAGCGGCCTAACCCACTGAGCCACCCACGCGCCCCAACCCTTAACTTTTTAAATCTCACTTTTACACTAAGATTAAGAAACGCCTTACCATGTGCTAAGTACTTGTCAAATTTATTTAACTTTGATAACATTGATTTCTCCTGACAAATTCTACTAGGTAAGTGTATTTACTACTCTCATTTTACAGATGAGGAAACTAAAGAGTAAAAAAGTTAAATAACTCATAGCTCAGTAGTACTTTAGTGCTTACTCACTTATGTACCCATTTGAGACATGAATGATGAGTAAAACACTTAGAGGCAGATGATTTTCTACTATACGCTGATTTTCTAAGTCCCTGGTTTTGTAACTCTCTCTAGTCTTCACATTAACACAGTTCGGAAATTCTCAGTATGATTTAAATAATGCAGTTTTTATTTTGTTGTGTTGTGTTTTGTAGGGAAGCAGATGAATTAAAGGAAGGCAAAATGTTCAAGTGTATCACTTTCTTGTGGACTAGCCTGAGAAAGACACCACTGGTTTTAAATATATCATCCTGAATCATAGCAAGATTCTTCATACAAATAAGGAACTGCAAGTATTCCAAAGACTTCCCCATTTCTTGACTTTTTACTCTTTGGAGGTGATCATATACCTTTCTTGTGAGAAGACCAGTGCTCTTGAACTTCCTCGAACTTATAGACAACTTAGAGATCAAAGTTTAAGAGACTTTTCTTTGGGGCGCCTGGGTGGCTCAGTGAGTTAGGCCTCTGCCTTCAGCTCAGGTCATGATCTCAGAGTCCTGGGATCAAGCCCCATGTCAGGCTCTCTGATCAGTGGGGGAGCCTGCTTCCTCCTCTCTCTCTGCCTACTTGTGATCTTTCTCTTTCTGTGAAATAAATAAATATATTTTTTTTTTTTAAAAGAGACTTTTCTTTGTCCTTTTTTATTCTGCTACAGGAAACACATGTAGATGAGAACTTGTCAATTAGTGAGACTGCAAAACATTTAGGGCCATACTGGGAAATGTTTCATTTCAATCTACAACTAATGAAGCCAACATCAGATCACCTCTGCTATTTTTTAAATTATTCATTATTTCAATACATTTTTAAGAACCTAATGTGTGAAGAAAACAAAAACACAAAAGGCTACCCTTACTCTCTGGGAACTTAGAAATAGCTATAACTCAGTCCATAGTTTAAAGATGTTTGATTAACAGAGCTGCTCTAAATCAATTAGCTGAGAACAAAAGAAAATCAGTAAGGCCATTTTGCAAATGTGAGTCACTTAGACTCACTCTTTGAAAAGCTCTGACAGAGACTGGAAAAAAGGGTGGTGGTAGTTTAAAGGGGACAGATGTAAAATTAAGCATTTGATTAAAATTATAATGTGTGATAAAACAGAAGTACTGGGTCCTACAAGGGCTTATTTGCAGGAGACCTAGTATAGTGAGGGATGGGCAATAATTAGAAAAATCTTCCCTACAGATGAGACGTGGAAACAGATGATGGGGAAAATGTAGTATGAAGGGTGTGGAGTGTGTGTGTCTTTGTCTTGTAGAGAGAGAGAAAGAGAGAGAGGGAGAGGAAAGGAGGAGGAGAGGAAGAGAGAGGGAATGGGAGAGGGAGGGAAATGTGAGAGTTTTTTCTGGCAGGCAGTGGTGGGAACACCATGCAAAAAGGAAGTGAGGTATGCAGCAGATCCTATCACTTTAAAGACTGAAACATCCTCAGACCAGTTCAGTGAGTAAATAGGAGCTTATATTCCTGTGTACTTTGTGAGCTATTCTGAATGGTGTTCCTAAAATAGAAGATGATGATGCATGGCTTGGACTAGGGGTACTGAGCATGGACATGCAAAGATGTGAGTGAATTTAAAACATTTTAGGACTTGGAATCCATTTGGTGCTTTGATCAACACTTTAAACATGTTGGGACACACTGGTGGCTCAGTTAGTTATGCATCCAACTCTTGATTTTGGCTCAGGTCATGATCTCAGCATGGTGATATCTAGCCCTGCATCGGGCTCTGCCCTGGGCGTGGAGCCTGCTTGAGATTCTCTCTCCCAGTTCCTCTACACCCCCCCACCAACCTCACTCTCTCTCAGATAGATAGATATATAGATAGACAGACAGACAGATAGATAGAGTGTACATGTTAATACTAAACAAGTCAAACTGGTCATACTTCTTGTAAGGTGCTATTCAGGAATATGTCCAGACATTTGTAAAGGGGATTTCAGTTTACTAACAGCTTTCATAACAACAGCAATAAGCAATTAAATTCTCTGAATTGAGTGTTCACTCTGTTAGAGGTGGGGATTCTGAGGCTTGAAGAGGTCAAGTGGTAAGAATGGGTGTTCTAAATTCCTACAACTATTTTGTTAAGAAAGCGAAGTATTACTGTCTCTTATTTTACAGATGGGGAATTTTGGGGGGTAAGGGAGCTAAGTGATTTCCAAAGGTCATATTATTTGGTGGCTAATGAGCATCTCCTAATTTTAGGTCAGTTTTCCCCTAACACTGCAACTGTCTCTAGCCAGGTGTGTGCGAAATCTCTTCTGAAAACGTTGAGATAGCTCTCTAAACTAACCCCCCCGCTTTTTTTTTAACAGATCATCAAGATGGCACTTTATTAAACTTCCTTATATCAAATTGATTGTCATTGGCCCAGGACTCAAATCACTCTGGGTACATAGCCTAATGAGAGGTACAGTGCCCACATATATGTGTGAGTGTGTATACATGTGTAATAAAACACATGTATACACACTCACACATATATGCAAATATATAGGAACAGGAAACATCCTCATGTTGAATATTTAACATATACAAATGAGTACGAAATATATATTTGAGTATGAAAAAATATATATGTATGCATGTGTCCTCCAAATGTCTTTCACCAAAAGAATGCCTTATTTCTGAATGGGATCATCTTCTCCAAGTCCACAACTCATGGTGCTATCAAAAACTCAAAACAAAGCTCAGGACTTGATTCCTTGTGCAATTTATGAATACAGAGACCTATTTACCACATGCTGAGATACAAACTTAAAAAAAAAGGCTTTGGAAAATATTAAGGCAGCTTTCAAAAACATAGTGTATGTGACAGCTGCCGGCATGCAAACCTGTAAAACCAGAGAACTGAATACATAGAGCCACTCCTCTTTGTCTATGGATTGAGCAGAAAATCTGTACCAGGAGATGGGTACTAGTTTTGAAGAATGAAGAGCAACCACTGGTTTTCTCTCCTTAACAAAATGGATTTTTAAAATGCACTAGGTAACCATTCCAGACATCACCTCATGTAAATTGTTCTGTGTTAGAGTGCCAAATATTTACACTAACCCATCATCAGAAATCTGGGAGGCTTGTCAGTATAAATTGAAAGATTCATCTGTATGACATGTAATCAATAAAAATGAGCTTGAAATTTTATTTCTTATCATAGTTCAGAAAATGAGGAGGGTGATTCATTCATTTATTTTTTTTTAACAATTTTTTACAGTGTGTGTGTTATGTGCCAGGTTCAGTTCTAAGAAGTAGAGATGGTGAATAAGACAGGCATTGCCTCTGTGCGAGGCGGGATTCTAAGATGACCCTTGATGACTCATGCCCTTATATAACTCCTCACTATATGAATGGGTCAAATGGAGAAATATGATAAGATATGATTCCTGTGATTAGATCACTCACCAGTTGACTCTGACTTAATCAAAAGGGAGGGTTAGGCCTGATGTAATCAGGTGAGCCCTTAAAAAGAAGGTGAAGCTATCAAGAGTCTCCTGGTTGCCTTGAAGAAAGAAAGCAAATGACTTCTGTGTGAACTGCCCAAGCAGAGAGCAGTCTTTAAGAGCTGAGGACCTTAGTCTTAAAAGCACAAGGAAAGAGGAGCAGAAGAGTAAAGAGACAGAAAGAGGAGCCTCAAAGTCTCAGCTGAGAGTGACCCATCCAGCCACCCTAGTGCCCACTTTAATTGCAGACTTCTGAGACTGAGTAGAGGATCCACTTAAGCCAATAGAAAGTGCATAACAAACGCATGTTTTGATTTAAACCATTAAGTTTGTAGCAATTTGTTACACAGCAATAGAAAATGAATACAGTTTTCTGTTTTTGTTTTTTTTTATGTTAGGACAAATAATGAAACTCTCCAGCCTCCAAAATTTCCCTTTCTTTGTAATTGCCTCCCCCTTCATGCCTGAAGATTATTTCTCTGCCTCTATAAGAAAGGTATCAGGAAGGTGAGCAAAAAAAGGAAACTCTCAAGAAAGAGGAAGAAATATATGAGCTCATCAAAGAATATGCCAGACAAAAGGAAATGGAGTCAGTAACCTCATTTTCCCCCATGATGATGAGCCATACTACGACAGTGATCAATAACATTAGATCCAAAGCCATCAAGTGAAGAAATGCAAAACCGAGGGGTAACAGATAAGACTGTCAGAAACACCAGTCCCCAAAAGGAATAGGGTCCACATAAATGAAATGACCAACTTTTAAGACAGTTTATAGCATGAGCCAGACCACAGCAGGTAGGTTCCCCTAGGCAAAAGGAAATTCAGGCAGAGGAATACACACTCCGTCTCCCTCTAGAAAGTAGTTTGGCAATGATATATATCGTAACATAGGAAACTAATTGGCACTAAATGTAAGAAGTGATTCTTACTTTGGGTGTTAAAAGTTTCTTTTCTCATTGAAATAGCACTTTTATCTTGGAAACTCACACAATGCAGACTTCAGCTGCCTCTGAGTCTAGATTTTCATTAAAACACACATGCCGTATGCAGTATTTTGATCTTGGAAGTGCTTGATATGTTAATGGTCTTGGTTTCTATTTGTGAACTTGGCATCACTCTTATTTGGTGGGCGTGATGAACAAAAAAAGGCTGGGTGGTGGGAGGACAGGATGCCCTTCACCGAACAAAGGCAAACAATTCTAAACAGGCTATTATCTGTTCACTCAGCTATGGCCAGAGAACCTATATATATGAGAATTATAGCCAACTTCTGGAAGAGTAATCCTCTATTAAAAAACTCACTTAGCCCTTTTTTTTCACTGCTTCCAAAAATTCACTTGAAAGCAAACTCCTTAGGTGGAGATCCTGAACTCCTTTCTACTTAAAATCTCTATGACAGAAACCCACAACACCTAAATAAAAAGGGAATTGAAGCTCTGCTGTGATGATCATTCAATAGCTAATCTCCAATCCCCAGGCTCCTGTAAAAAAAAAACTTTTTTTTTTTGTAGCTATCTCCTATCTTCAGAGTCCCTTTGAACACTGATAAGAAAACTCCCAAAGACAATCCAGTTCAGAAAAAAATTAGTCACCTTACAATAGTTCTGATATAAGTACAATTAAGAAATATGTCTAGTGTCTTGCTTTGATAATCATTACATTCATGAACAAAATATGTTCACCTAAATATCAAATCTTAACATTTTTCTGAAAGTCCCACATGGAAAAAGACCTGTGCTGAGAGATACAAAAAAAAATGCAAATGAATAAATGAATGAATGAATAAGGCAAAAACAGGATATATATCCCCTGCTTTCAAGAGCTCATAATCTATTAAGACAGAGGCGTAAATGAAGAACTCTGATACTAAGCTGTCTCTGATTAGTGCAACAGTGAGGGTCTTTGAAAGGGAATATTTCAGAAAGTTGAACTGGTTCTAACTGAGGAAACAAGAAAGACTATCTTGGAGGAGATTATAGGCTTGTGTTCTTAAGGAAAATTGTTCATTTTTTTAAGATTCAGATAATGGTTGTAATCACTGCCCTGTATGTCAACTTTGTGTCTGTTTCTGTGCCTGGTGCTTTAAAAAAAAAAAAGTTTTTATTTTGAGACAATTGTAAATTCATATGTAATTATACATAGAGATTGTATATCCTTCACCTAGTTCCCCTAATGGCAGCATCTTGTATAATAATAGCACAATAGTACAAAGCAGAAAATAACATTGATCTTTTAAAGAACACATTTCTCTAGTTATACATACATTCATGTTTATGTATGTATTTAATTCTCTATAATTTTATCACATATATAAATTTATGTTTCCATCACCACAGTAATGATACAGAATACTCAATGTTTTCGGGGTGCATGTTCGTATTAGTATTTACAGATATAAATATTACTGAGTTCTTACTAGACATTTACATTCAGTGCTCATTTTACTGTTCTTGATGGGATAAATGGCAGAGGTAGCCATTGTTTTTAACAGTTTTCCTTTTTTAGGTAACAGTATATGGATATTCCTCTGGATAACTGCCTTGTCCTCCACCATTATCCTTTCTGCCTCTAGGGATTGATCCCTAACCCTAGATCCAAGGTTGAAGATACGACTTACATCTGGACAATCGAAATTTTGTTTCTCCAGCCCATGTGTTAGGTACCAACTTAATGAGAATTAATAAGACTCTTATAGGTATATCTGAGGGGTTTTCTCCTTTCACTGGACTCAACCAAAAATGTTACAGACATAAAGGTGCTGGCAGCTGTTTCAATACTTCTGGAGGCTGACAACGGCAGCAAAATGAAGGAGAGTGGTTGATACATGGGGAGAGACAACACTCTAGTGATGTTTAAACTCCTGAAAGCAAAAGTGCCTGACAACAGGCTACCCTTTCTTTTTTTCAATTAACTTGGTGATATTCCTATTTTCCTTAAGCTAATTTAAATCAGGTTTCTGTCACTCGCGGCAAAATACTCCTGATACACCAGTACTGTTACTGCATACATTTTTACAAGAAAAATGAGGCCCCAAGATGTTAAAGTAATCTGTTATGTTAAAGAAACAAGAAGAAGGAAACCCAGTTAGTATATGATGGAGCCAAGGCTGAAATCAATGTGTGTAGATGCTGTAATTCAAGGGCTTGGATTACACTATGCCATTTGGACCAATCAGTAGGGGATTAGACTCTTCATTTTATAGATGAGGACACAGGTCTGATAGGTTAGGCAGATAAGCTAACAACTATCTATTGCCACATTAAAAGAAATATTTTGAAGTTTAGGGACTTAAACAAGCATCATTTCATTTGCTCATGATTCTACACATAAGCAAATTGGACCAGTTCAGCAGGAAAGGTCTTATGCCTATTTCTCCTGGGGTCAGTTATATGGCAGCAGCTAGCTGGCTGGATGATAGTCTGGAGTGGGGAGGGAGGTGCATGGGAGGCATTGGCTGGAATGGCCTATCCCTAGCTGTGTGGTTATTTGTCTTTGCAGGTAAGTAGACAGAGTAGGAATGGAAGAGTTTTTAGCAGCCGGAGAGGGGCAACGGGCAAGTGCTTTCCAAGCTTCTGCTTGGGTCACACTTGCTGAATACTGTTGGCCAAAACAAGTCGTGTGACTATGGCTCTGGGACCATATCATTTTTGCACGTTTTTCAGATAAGGGATGGGTTTCGGCAGAAGGAATAGGAAAAAGAAAGTGTTAGATAAGATCAAATGTAGTGAAAGATCAGAAGGCAACAGAGGAGGAGATAATGATGGGGAAGGTTTCACAGAGGCAGTAATATTGGTGGGTCTCAGTGACAGCTGGTGGGGGGTGGTGGAATGGAGAGGAGGAAAGAGGACATGTGGGGAAGGAAAAGTGCCTTTAATTAAGTAATGGAGCTACTTATGTTCTTGGAGCCAGGCAGACTGGAATGAAATGGATGAAGAGAAGTGGCCTGAGAACAGTTCATAAAACATTCAGAATACAAGTTGTACAGGATTAGGAACCTTCTACCCTCCAGATGGGGGAGGTATAGATTACTTGGGCAACAGGGCATTTTAAACTCTCTCAATTTAACATTTTTAAATTAATTGCCCTTTTAGTTCCTCAACCCTACTGCTATTATGAAGGACTTATTCCTTTAGGTAATAGATTTTTAAAATACCTTTCAAATTAAAAAAATAAATACAGGTGCTTTGAAGTTATGAATATGTTTTAAAATCACATGTTAAAGCCATCCATTTCCATATAAAATGTAAGAAGTTATAAATATTTCCTGTCTTTGGTCATCTCCAGAATTACCACAAATGTAATTATGCAACTGCTAATAATTATAATCTCAGTTAGTTAGCTGAGAGCCATATAAATTTTATAAGGCAATAAATCTTATTAAATGTTCCCTGGAGAATCAATTGATTCATTAACTTATAATAAATGCTTTTAAAATGCAAATTGAATAATAACTGGAAACACCTCAGTTAAATGCCACCAGGATAAGTACTGTATACTTCTAGGAGAGATCGGTATTTTCTCTTCCTTTTAAAGTACTGTGTTCATAAATATATAGTCAATAAGATGTTCATTACAGTGGAGAGGGATGTGAGTATGTATGGTTGTGAAGAGGAGAGCTTGGTAAACTAAATTCTAGCTTAAAATTATCAATCTTACATCATTCAAATCAGAATCTCTTTTTAGGGGTAATATTTTGTACCGCCACTCTGAAAAGATACTTGGCAGTATACCAAAGGTGTCTTGCCCTTCCACTCAAGCATTTCACTTCCAGGAAACTATCTGAGGGAATAATCAGAAGGCCATTCAAAGTTACAGCTGTAAAGACAGACATTGCAGCAATATTCCAAATGTGCAACAATGTCTAAATTAGTTTGTTTCCTGAAATATTCAGAAATTTCCAATGGTATTTTTAGAAGATATTTAATTACATGAGGGAAATGTATATAGTGTATCATTAATGATTGGTGTTATAATATTGACTTTTTGAAAAGATAAAAACCATATTTTCAGTTCCATACCAATATTATAAAAATATGTATTACAGAAAACAGACCAAGGCAAGTTTATTAAATATTAAGTATGATTATATCTGTATAGGGATAAAATGAATAATGCTTTTTATCTTATCTCCTTTTGGGAGTTCTATAATGATTATTAAATTTTTTAAGATTCTCTAAAATCTATTAGATTTTGAATTTGTGGAAATAAACATGTTAATTAAAGAAGAGAGAAAGAGAAGCAAACCTATTAACTGAACATGATAATGGCTTCAGATTTTAATAAGGAATATTCCAGCCGATGATAGAAAACTATAATCAATGAATCCAAAAGAAGCTAACCTAATCTCATAAAAGGAATAAACTTTGTACAGTTCCGTTCACAGAGCAAAAGAAAGACAAAAATACATTGACAAAATAAAACACTACAAAATTTAAAAATAAGCTCCAAAACTTAATAGTTTGATATAATAATTAACCTGTTAGATCGAAAATAAGCTATAGTATTTGAAAAGTTTAAGTTTTATTGTCATTGGATCATTATTAAAAGTACTAAATTAATACCTTTAAATATAATTTTTACTCGTTTCAGCAGTTTATCAACAATTCATTTTCAACCTTTTATTTCCAAAGGTTTTATTTGTTTCATATGTAGAAACATTTCTTCTAAAACTAATATAAGGACTAGATTTCAACAGGTACCTACACAAAAGCCCCTGTAAATTGATTTTCTGAGGCATAAATAAATGTTGTTAACTCCCATAGGTCTAAAGAGGGAGCTATTGACTAAGAATGGCTGGGTTATATCAAATTGAATAAAGATATTTCTCAATTCACAAAGGAACTCTTGTACATGTTGCTAACTGAATTTGATACTATTGATACTTGATTAAAAAAAAGTAAATCACTTTATGAATCAACTTAAGCACTATGAATGTGAAAAACGGTTTTTCCATTGATACCATTTTTCTTGATTCAACCGGCTCATCCCTACAGTACTATCCCCTACTTCACTACAAACTGGTACCAAAAACCAGCCACTTTTGATAAATATTGTGCTTTTATGGGTTCTGTGATGAAGTTTCATGAATTTGCCATATCTTCATTATGTATCTTCGTAATGTTCATAATTGATTTTGTTGTCAATATACTGAACCTTGAAGGGATGCCTGAGTCCTCAGTGGGTTAAGAGTTTGCCTTCAGCTCATGTCATCATCCCAGATTCCTGAGATCGAGCCCCAAACTGGGCTCTCTACTCAGCAGGACAGTCTGTGTCTCCCTCTCTGTCACAGGAATAAATGAAATCTTAAAAAAAAATAAAGTAAAGCCACAAGTGTGCTTTTAAGGAATCACGATTTTTAAAAAAGTAAATTTCATCCCTTTGAGTTGCAATGGATTACAATACACTAATGAAAAAGTGGTACTAAAAAGTATGTGGGGTAATAATTTCTGAAACATCAGTTATCCACAGAATATGTACATGTCTCTTGAAATAAAGATGGCCTACTTCAGGTACTGCTTATTCCAACCTACTGATTTATAAGATTCAGTAACATCTCTGACATAATCTCATTATAGAATATAATGAAGACAATTTCTGCCACATGCATTCCTGAATGCTAAACAGCATTTGGAGAGCAATGTCAAGCACAAACAATTTCTATTTTCAAAACTCTGTTCAAATACTCTCAATAAATTTGCAGGTGATGCTCTACTGAAGGAACTCCTTCATGAGTTGACTAGCATCTTCCTCTTTTCAGAAACAAAACTAAATAATTTTGAGGGGTCTTCCTAGGTAAAATGTTAATAATTTTTTGATGAAGACATTTTCATAAAATGACTATGACTGACATGTGATATGGACTACATTTCTGTTTCCCTCCTCTATTCTTTGAGAGACCTATGGGATATGGCTTAGGAAATTGACAAGAGTTCCACCAAAACACTGTTTCTTTCAAGTGTGATTTTGACAGCCCCTCAAAATCCTCGAAGGGACTCTGATAGGATTGCAAGTTGTTACCATACAACTACTCAAATATTACTTGAGAATAATTAGTGAAGATATAATAAAAGTATAGTGATAATTAAACTTGAGCAAGTAAGCCAACACCCAAATGATAAAGATTTATTTGCATTGTTAAAAAGACATATAAGTTAAACACATACCTAAATATAAAAAATAACAAGAAAATAGATTCCAAGTTAAATTTAGATATAGAGTTTAAATTTTATACATTCAAAAGAAAAAAATAACTGCAAACACATTTTTGTAATGGGTAACAGGTGATCTTTAACTTTGATGTTTTCACTGTAGGGAATACCTCTTATCTGAACAATTAATAAGAATTTTTAGAAAAATCACTTTTTAATTGAATAGAGAATATGACAATTATTCTTTTATTTATATTGAGTTATAGATCATTAGCTCAAGGTCATTTGGTTATCAGGAAAGAAAGATGAAGATTAATTGTCCTATATTTGAGATCAAATTTGCTAAGGGGATAGACCCCCAAGGTTTAGTAGCACACATATAGATTGATTTCCCACTGATAGATTTATTCAATACGAAAGACTGCATTAACTTTATTTTAGAACATAGACCATCTGTGATTTAGAATTTGTAATCACTTAAACTATATATAATACTTTAAAAAGTCTATCAAATACAAAAGCAGTATTTTTCTGACCCAAAACTAAAGTTGTATCTTATCTTTTTATAATTTATGAATGTGAATTTGCATTAAGTCAGTTAAGTTCCTTAACTTAATCATCCCTCTGAATAGCAGCCTGGGTCTTTGAGTTAGTGGTTTAGGATTTAAATTACAAACTAGTCAAGAGATTGTTCTCCCTGTGATGTTAACTGGCCCCATGAGAATTATTTTAAGGCCTTGACCTCCATGCTTTCTGTGACTAAACTAACTGGTTTAGAAATTTTCTACAAACAATTTATGGAACAATATGGATTTTTTCCTTTAAACTTGATTATTAACATCTTTTTTTGATTATTAACATCTTTTAAAAATACCTTTTCAAGACATTTATATGCATTACCAATTGACACAATTAATATGGCAAATTTTATGGTCTGGATTTAATAACATTTTAAAGCAAAATATAAATAGGAAACTCACCTATTACCATAAACAACACAAAAAAGGTAAAAGACAAAATACTAATTAAAATATTAAAAATTTAACTGAAATTTTGAGTTTCCCAATGTAATATTAGCTTTTTCACTGCAACCACTGGCAATAGAGGTTAAAAAAAGTAACATCATAATAGGTCAAATTCATCAAACCTCATGGTTTGAAAGTTTATTCATAATATGGATTGATACTAACATATTGCAATTGTCTTCTTTAATACAAAGATGATAACCACATAAGAAATCAATGTGAGCAATGTCTCATTTTTAGAATTGCCAATTTGATTCCAAATCACTGATTAGTTCTGCTGGGAGAGCAGGATCATTATGAACTATTAGAGAGCTCAGTTATTTGTAACAGATATTTTCAGGGTCAGACTTAGTGAGAAAGAGCAATATTCTTGTGCTATATAAAACAGCTGTTGCACCTTGGAAGTCTATAGGGAAATTAAAATCTATAGAGGTACTTTTTGCATTTATATTTCATTTGGAGAGCAGTCATCTCATTTTTTAAAAGGTAACGCTGCTTTATTCAGATTATTAATTTATTCCACAAACATTTATTGAGTGTCTAGAACTAAACTGAGGGCTCAAAAAGGAGTAAACTTGTCTCCTAACAAGGTGTGAAACCAAATTTCTTCTTAATCCATTCCTCATTTTGATAAAGTGGGATTTCTATGCCATCATTTAAAATTATTTGAAATTCTAAAACAAATGCAAACAATGTGACTAAAAAAATATTACATGTGTGGGACTCCTGGGTGGCTCAGTTGGTTAAGCGGCTGCCTTCGGCTCAGGTCATGATCCCAGCATCCTGGGATGGAGTCCCACTTCGGGCTCCTTGCTCAGCGGGGAGCTGCATCTCCCTCTGCCTCTGCCTGCCACTCTGTCTGCCTGTGCTCACTCTCGCTCTCTCTCTCTCTGACAAATAAGTAAATAAAATCTTAAAAAAAAAATAAAAAAAAATATTACATGTGAATTACCCACATGCTTCTCAACCAACAGAAAATTCCAACAATCACTAGAAGCTCACTTCTCTACCTCATCCCATTACAAACTCTCATAATTAACATTTCTTTTATTTTTTTATTTTTTTATAAACATATAATGTATTATTAGCCCCAGGGGTACAGGTCTGTGAATCACCAGAATTACACACTTCACAGCACTCACCATAGCACATACCCTCCCCAATGTCCATAAACCCACCACCCTCTCCCAACCTCCCTCCCCCCAGCAACCCTCAGTTTGTTTTGTGAGATTAAGAGTCTCTGATGGTTTGTCTTCCTCCCGATCCCATCTTGTTTAATTTATTCTTTTCCTACCCCAAACCTCCCACATTGCATCTCTACTTCCTCATATCAGGGAGATCATACGATAGTTGTCTTTCTCTGATTGACTTATTTCGCTAAGCATAATATCCTCTAGTTCCATCCATGTCGTCACAACTGGCAAGATTTCATTTATTTTGATGGCTGCATGGTATTCCGTTGTATATGTATACCACTTCTTCTTTATCCATTCATCTGTTGATGGACATCTAGGTTCTTTCCATAATGTGGCTATTGTGGACATTGCTGCTACAAACATTCGGGTGCACGTGCCCCATCGGTTCACCACGTTTGCATCTTTAGGGTAAATACCCAGTAGTGCAATTGCTGGGTCATAAGGTAGCTCTATTTTGAACTTTTTGAGGAACCTGCATGCTGTTTTCCAGAGTGGTTGCACCAGCTTGCATTCCCACCAGCAGTGTAGGAGGGTTCCCCTTTCTCCGCATCTTCGTGTAATTAACATTTCTTAATATGCACCCGGGAGACTGTATTTTTCAGACGTTACAAAATACAAAGATCCAGAGCCTCTACTAAAGTAAAATAATAACTTCCTAGGAAAAGGAAACATAAATAAGAAGGACTGTTTTCATTTCAGTCTTTACTATCAAAGATACTTTTAAAAAGTTACATAAATCAGGAAGGAGGCCGGAAAGATAGCAGACTAGGAGGACCCTAAGCTCACCTCACCCTATGGATACAGCTAGATAAAAGTTCACATCAGTGCAAACAGCCCAGAAAACAAGTTGAAGAATGGCAGGAAAAACTCCACAACTAAATGTAGAGAAGAGGCCACGTGGAATATATAATTTGGGAGCAAAATGGACAGTGGGCACCTGGGAGTTGGGAGAGAGCCATGGTGCAGAGAAGGTCAAGAAAGAGCCTATTACTATAGGAAGCCCTCATGGGGAAGATGAATCTCCACAATATTTGGCATTGAATGTGAAAGGGGATGAATTTTTTGAGTTATTATAATCAGTGTAACTTAAAGCCTGGAATTTTAAAAATCAGCAGGCTGGATTTGGAGAGAGCCCTGAGGGCATTTGGAAGCTGCGTCCCTACCCTGAAAGAGATGGCAAGACAAACAGCCAATGGAGATACAGCATAAAATAGCAGTTTGAAAAAGTCTGGGGCAAGTGGGAGGGAGACTTATTTACTCATTTCAGAGCATGGTCTGGAGAGGCAGGAAGACCTCTCCAGAAACAAAGGATCTGGCAGGTGCCATTTTCTTCCCCCATTTCCAGCATAAGTACATGTCCACTTGCAGGAACCAGGGCATGCTTAACTTATTACCTAACTTGCTTGCACCAAGCCCTGCACTCCAAGCTTCAAGGGACCTGCCCTTCCCAGTCACACTTGCCTGTCTTGGCACTGCAGCTCTCTTTCCCTAGAAGACCAGTGTGAACCCCACCTACACCATGTCTCTGACTCATATTTTGCAGGGCCTTGATTCAGGTGACAATGGGTCTCATTTTGCAAGCAGAGCAGTGTGTATTTTGTTAAAATGACTCTGACCCTGGTCAGTTCCAAACACTGACCACAACAAAGAAAGCCTTTGCAGACAACTGGAATAAAGGGAAAAAATGGATGGGAAATAGTATGGCAGAGGCAACACACATAGGAGACACTTCCCAAAGCACAAGGTCCTGGGGAACAGGGGACACTACACTGCAGGGCATTAAAGGACCTCTTCTTCACATAGCCATTACCTTCAAGAGGAGACATACCTGACTTTCCTAACACACAGAAACAGACAGAGAAAGTTAAACAAAATGAGGCAACAGAGGAAAAATAAATATATCTGTAAAAATCAGCCAGGGGATTCACAAAAGAAATGTAAAATATGACACCATGGGCAAGGGAGAGGAGTAGAGATTGACTTCAGACTTAAGTGACCATCAACTTCATATAGACTGCTATATACAGAAGATTTTATATAGAAACCTAATGTTAAGGACACCTGGGTGTCTCAGTCATTAAGGGTCTACTTTCAGCTCAGATCATGATCCCAGGATCCTGGGATCGAGCCCCACATCAGGCTCTCTGCTCAGTGGGAAGTCTGCTTCTCCTTCTCCCACTTCCCCTGCTTGTATTCCCTCTCTCCTTGTCTTGTTGTCTCTCTGTCAAATAAATAAATAAAATCTTAAAAAAAGAAAAAGAAACCTAATGTTAACCACAAATCAAAAACCAGTAACCACAAATCAAAAACCAGTAATATGCAAAGAATAAGTAGAAAAGAAAACAAGCATATCACCAAGGAAAGCTAACAAACCATGAAAGTGTACAAGAGAGGAAAGAATCTGACAAAAACTACAAAAATAACCACAAAACAAATAACAAAATGGTAACACATACATATGTATCAATAATTACTTTGAATGTAAATGGATTAAGTGTTTCAATTAAAACACACAGGGTGACAGTGGATTTAAAAAACAAGAACCACCTATATGCTGCCTATAAGAGATTCATTTCAGACTAAAGAAGACACCTTCAGATTGAAAGTGAGGGGATGGAGAAACACTCATCATGCAAATAGATGTCAAAAGAAAGCTAGGGTAGCAGTACTTACATTGAACAAAAGAGAGTTTAAAACAAAGACTGTAACAAGAGACAAAGAAAGACACTATAGAATAGTAAAGAGGACAATCCAACAAGGAGATGTAACAATTATAAATTTTTGCATCTAACATGGGAGCATCCAAACATAAAACAGCTAGTGACAAACATAAAGAGACTAATCGATAGTAATACAGTAATAGTAGGCAACTTTAACACTCCACTTCCATCAATGCACAGATCATCCAAACAGAAAATCAACAAGGAAACAATGCCTTTGAATGACACAGCGGACCAGATGGATTTAACAGATACACTCACACCATTCCATCATAAAGCAGGAGAATATACATTCTTTTCAAGGGCACATGTAACATTCTCCAGAATAATCACATATCAGGTGACAAAACAAGTCTCAACAAATGCAGAAAGATGAGAGTCATACCATGGATCTCTTCTGACCATAATATGAAACTAGAAAACAATCACACAAAAAAGTCTGGAAAGACCACAAATACATAGAGATTAAATAACATGCTACCAAACAATGAATATGTCAAACAATGAATATGTCAAACAATGAATATGTCAAACAAGAAATCAAAAAAAAAATTACATTCAAACAAATGAAAATAAAAACACAATGGTACAAAATCTATGGTAATGCAGAAAAGCAGTTTTTTTTTTTTTAAAGATTTATTTATTTATTTTGATAGACAGAAATCACAAGTAGGCAGAGAGGCAGAGAGAGAGGAGGAAGCAGGCTGTCTGCAGAGCAGAGAGCCCGATGCGGGGCTCGATCCCACGACCCCGGGATCCTGACCCGAGCCGAAGGCAGCGGCTTTAACCCACTGAGCCACCCAGGTGCCCCAGCAAAAGCAGTTTTAAGAGAAAAGGTTGTAGCAATACAGGCCTACCTCAAGAGACAAGAAAAGTCTCAAATAACCTAACCTTATACCTAATGGAGCTACAAAAATAAGAATTAAAAAAAAAAAATCCAAAACCAGCAGAAGGAAGGAAATAATAAAGATTAGAGTAGAAATTTAAAAAAAAAAAAAAAACAAAACAAAACAGGGGTGCCTGGGTGACTCAGTGGATTAAAGCCTCTGCCTTTGGCTCAGGTCATGACCTCAGTTTCCTGGGATCGAGCCCCGCATCGGGCTCTCTGCTCAGCGGGGAGCCTGCTTCCCTTCTTCTCTCTCTGCCTGCCTCTCTGCCTACTCGTGATCTGCCTGTCAAATAGATAAATAAAATCTTTATAAAAATAAAAAACAGATCAATGAAACCAGGAGCTGGTTCTTTGAAAAGATCAACAAAACTGATAAATCTCTAAGCCAGACTCATTTAAAAAAGAGAGAGAGAGAGAGAAAGGACTCAAATAAAGGAAATCACAAATGAAAGTAAAGAAATGACAACCAACATCACAGAAATAAAAACAACTTTACTTTATATTTTTTAATTTTTAAAAAAATTTTATATAAACATAATGTAACCCCATCACCCTCTCCCAACACCACTCCCCCACCCCACCTCCAGTTTCTTTTATGACATTAAGAATCTCTTTTTCTTTGTCTCCCTCCTGATCCCATCTTGTTTCATTTATTCTTTTCCTACCCACTTAACCCCCACCCCCATTGCATCTCCACTTCCTCATATCAGGGAGATCATATGATAGTTGTCTTTCTCTGATTGACTTATTTCGCTAAGCATAATATCCTCTAGTTCCATCCATGTTGTCACAACTGGCAAGATTTCATTTATTTTGATGGCTGCATGGTATTCCATTGTATATATATACCACTTCTTCTTTATCCATTCATCTGTTGATGGACATCTAGGTTCTTTCCATAACGTGGCTATTGTGGACATTGCTGTTATAAACATTCGAGTGCACGTGCCCCTTCGGATCACCACGTTTGCATCTTTAGGGTAAATACCCAGTAGTGCAATTGCTGGGTCATAAGGTAGCTCTATTTTCAACTTTTTGAAGAACCTCCATGCTGTTTTCCAGAGTGGTTGCACCAGCTTGCATTCCCACCTACAGGGTAGGAGGATTCCCCTTTCTCCGCATCCTTGCCAGCATCTGTCATTTCCTGACTTGTTTATATTAGCCATTCTGACTGGTGTGAGGTGGTATCTCACTGTGGTTTTGATTTGTATTTCCCTGATGCCCAGTGATGTGGAGCACTTTTTCATGTGTCTGTTGGCCATTTAGATGCCTTCTTTGCAGAAATGTCTTTTCATGTCCTCTGCCCATTTCTTGATTGGATTATTTGTTCTTCGGGTGTTGAGTTTGCTAAACTCTTTATAGACTTTGGATACTAGCCCTTTATCTGATATGTCGTTTGCAAATATCTTCTCCCATTCTGTCAGTTGTCTTTTGGTTTTGTTGACTGTTTCCTTTGCTGTGCAAAAGCTTTTGATCTTGATGAAGTCCCAATAGTTCATTTTTGCCCTTGCTTCCCTTGCCTTTGGCATTGTTCCTAGGAAGAAGATGCTGAGGCTGAGGTCGAAGAGGTTGCTGCCTGTGTTCTCCTCAAGGATTCTGATGGATTCCTTTCTCACATTGAGGTCCTTCATCCATATTGAGTCTATTTTCATGTGTGGTGTAAGGAAATGGTCCAATTTCATTTTTCTGCATGTGGCTGTCCAATTTTCCCAACACCATTTGTTGAAGAGGCTGTCTTTTTTCCATTGGATATTCTTTCCTGCTTTGTTGAAGATTAGCTGACCATAGAGTTGAGGGTCTATTTCTGGGCTCTCTATTCTGTTCCATTGATCTATGTGTCTGTTTTTGTGCCAGTACCATACTGTCTTGATGATGACAGCTTTGTAGTAGAGCTTGAAGTCTGGAATTGTGATGCCACCAACTTTGGCTTTCTTTTTCAATATTCCTTTGGCTATTCGAGGTCTTTTCTGGTTCCATATAAATTTTAGGATTATTTGTTCCATTTCTTTGAAAAAAATTGGATGGGATTTTGATAGGCATTGCATTAAATGTGTAGATAGCTTTAGGTAGCATAGACATTTTCACAATATGTGTTCTTCCAATCCATGAGCATGAAACATTTTTCCATTTCTTTGTGTCTTCCTCATTTCTTTCATGAGTACTTTATAGTTTTCTGAGTAGAGATTCTTTGCCGCTTTGGTTAGGTTTATTCCTAGGTATCTTATGGTTTTGGGTACAATTGTAAATGGGATTGACTCCTTAATTTCTCTTTCTTCTGTCTTGTTGTTGGTGAAAAACAACTTTAAGTGAATATTATGAAAAACTATATGTCAACAAATTAAAAAACCTAGATGAAATGGATAAATTCCTAGAAACATAACCTACCAAAACTGAAACAGAAAGAAACAGAAAATTTGAACAGGCTGATTGCAGCAAGGAGATCAAATCAATAATCAAGAAACTCTCAACAAAGCAAAGTCCAGGACAAGACAGTGTCATGGGAAAATTCTAACAAGTATTTAAAGAAGAGTTAATACCTATTCTTCTCAAACTATTCCAAGAAACAGAATGAGAAGGAGTACTTGCAGATTCATTCTATGGGACCACTTTACCCTGATACCAAAACCATATAAAGACACCACCAGAAAAGAGAACTGCAGACCAATATTTCTGATGAACACAGATGTAAAGATCCTCAATAAAGTACTAGGAAACTGAATCCAACAATATATTTAAATAATTTATCATGATTAAGTGGAATTTATTCCTGGGATGTCAGTGTTGTTTGATATTCACAAATCAATGTGATACATTTCATCAATAAGAGAAAGGATAAAACCACATGATCATTTTAATAGATGCAGAAAAAAAACATCTGACAAAGCAAAACATCCACTCATTTTTTAAAAATGGAAATAGCTATTCTTTATTTTTCCTCTAATACCCCAGTGAATTATTTTTTTTTTAATTTTTATTATGTTATGCTATTCACCATACAGTACCTCATTAGTTTTTGACGCAATGTTTCATGATTCATTGTTTGGGTATAACACCCAGTGCTCCATGCAATATATGCCCTCCTTAATACCCATCACCAAGCCAATCCATCCCCCACCCATCTCCTCTCTAAAACCCTCAAGTTTTTGTTTCTCAGAATCCATAGTCTCTCGTGGTTCATCTCCACCCCAATTTCCCCCCTTTCATTTTTCCCTTCCTTCTCCTAAATGTCCTCCATGCTATTCCTTATGTTTCACAAGAGTGAAGCCAAATATTTTCCCTTCCTTTTCCTAAATGTCCTCCATTATATTTATTATATAAATAAGTGAAACCGTATAACTGACTTTAATAATAATATAATATTTAATAATATTAGAGGAGGAGTCAAGATGGCGGAGAAGTAGCAGGCTGAGACGACATCAGGCAGCAGGAGATCAGCTAGATAGCCTATCAAACCATTC
>ML108494.1:69235-84845 GCA_003697995.1 Taxidea taxus jeffersonii | reverse complement strand
GAGAGAGAGAGAGAGAGAGAGAGCTAGAATGAATAAGGTTGAGGGGAAGGCAGAGGGAGAGAGAGAATCCCTGCTGAGCACAGAGCCTATTGCAGGGCTTGATCTCACAAGCCTGAGATCAGAACCTAAGCTGAAATCAAGAGTTGAAAGCTTAACTGACAGCCACCCAGGTGCCCCTCCTACTGAAGTTTTAAGGCTTAGAAAATGGGCTAATTTATTTTTCACCCTGCAGTTTGGTTAGTTGCTCCTACTTTGTGCTCATGTAATGCCTCATGCATGTCTCAGAGTACTTCATAGCACTGTAATTGACTGTAACTTCTCTGACTCCCAGTGCAAGATAAATTCTTTCAGAGTCAGAACTATATCCTTCATTTCTATATGCAGGGTCTGACATAGCGCCTAACATACACAAATAGCTACAGAATTAGGTTCAGATCATCACAGACTTCATCTCTATGTACCCCACTCTATGCTCTACCACATTTGATTTAAGTTAATGAGTTCTTCAAATTTTTGTTCAAATTGGTCCTTACCCTTGGGAAGTTCTTCCTTCTTTTCTTAACCTATTTAATTCTGCTATTGGCAAGGCTCAGTTCAAATCTCACTTAACCCTAACCTCCTAGTTGGAGTTGTTTCAGTGTTCTTACTCCTGAGATGATTTATAATCTGTAATGATCACTTAGCAATGTTTGTTCTCTCATAAGTGATCTTTTCATTTGTATGCCTCTGATGTCTCCAGTTGGATTGTGAGTCTTTTGAACTCAGGCTGAGACCATGTCTTCTTCTTCCTTGACAGTGCATAAGAAGGAGATTGTCTGACATCTCTTCTAGTTTAGTATTTAAGCAATTTATTTAACAAGGTGACGTGACTTTTGGAGCCAAGAGTCAGAATAGTACTTAAAGTTTACTTTTGGTTGCCATTTTCATAGCAGAAACAAACTTCAGAATGATAGTCCTACTTAGTCTCACTTTACCTTTTCAACAATTCTTGGGGCCATCTTTTACAGATGAATAAATGAAAGTAAAAAGACATAAAATACTCAATTAAAGGGGTGACAGCAACTCAGTGACAAAATTACTTCATTGTGGAAAATAGCAGATAGTGCTAAAAATATTAATAATAGTACCCTAAAAGACTAACATTTACACAGGAAGTTAGAAAACATATTTCCTCTTTTCTTATAAAGTTGGGATGTACTAGCAACACTTACTGTGCATTTATTCATTTAGAAAATATTGAAAATCTACCAGGTTATAAAACACAGATATAGTTTCTAAACTCGGTCATGAAAGAATATCTTAGCAGCATTTGAATTATAGTCTAGAAGGTGGATTGATTATGATGGTCTGTGAACTTTCAAGAATATTTTAAATGCCTCTTTTAAACAATTGACCCTACTATTTTCATTAGAAGAATCCTTGAAATGGCTCCTTACCTCTGCCTGTGTTGCCTGTATTTAAAGGTGTCATAACTCTGGAATTTCCAGCATCGGACTTACTGATCATTCTCTATGTGAAATTCTCTCTATTCTTGGCTATCCTGGTCACCGTGGGATTCATCTACTTCAAGAGAGTAAATGATTACAGGTAGGAAAGGAAGTCTAAAAAATATAGATTTATCAGAAAGAAATCATCATCGTAAGGCTTTTAGTTTACAATGTCCTAGGAACAGCATGGTGCATTTTTTTTTTTTTTTTTTTGCACATTGTTTGTTCCCATAGCTCTTTCTTTGGTATATAATCTTCCTTAACACATGGAAGCCCAGGAAGAGATGCCTGCAGCACTGGGGCAAAAGCTTCTATTTCATGACAGTGCTTTCCTGAGAGATAGCCTGTCCTGAGGCACCCTTCAAGAATTCTGTGGGGGAAATGAAGTTCAACTGGTGCTTCTTTTTTTTTTTTTTTTAATATTTTATTTATTTATTTGAGAGAGAGAGAGCATGAGAAGGGAGAAAGTCAGAAGGAGAAGCAGACTCCCCATGGAGCTGGAAGCCCGATGCGGGACCACATCCCAGGACTCGAGCCGAAGGCAGTCACTTAACCAACTGAGCCACTCAGGCACCCATCAACTGGTGCTTCTTAAGTGTTCATTCCCTAGTTTCTCTGCCTCCGGACGCTTGTATTCATTGCGCTAATTATATATTTTATGTTTTTTTCATAGAGCATGAAAATTGAAAAATCTGGAAGTCAATTTAGATTTGATGAGCCATCATGAAGATCAGACCTTGGGTTTAGCATCTAACTCAACTGCTCCTGTTACTATTTGCTACCTTTGTGTTTATGTGAATTGTAAGGGCCATTTTGTTGTTTATGCAGTAAAACTTAAACGGACCCTGCCCCCCCCCCCAGGGGACTTACTCAAAAACAAGTCCCAGAAACCAGTCCCAGCTAACAAAGCTCAAATACAAGGGTGGGTCAGGCCAGGTGGAGGTATCCAATCAGTGGGGTGCACATACTGTCTCCCTAGCCATCAAGGTGTGTGGACCCTGCCCTTTGGGCACCAATTCTGACCAAGGTGATAGGGTAGTTCAAATGCCTACTATAGGGTAAATTGTAACTCAGTTGGTCACTTATGTGTGACCTAGCCTGACTGTGCAGTTTTCTTTATGTCACTGGCCACCTGTGCATGGCCAGGCCCAACCACATGGCCTTTGCCCTTAAAAGCCAGTCTGTAAGGCAGAGAGGGGTCGCCTCTCTTTGTAAGAGATGGCCCTGGCCGGTCAGTTTGATTCTTGATGCTTGGCGCGAAATAAAGCTTTGCTTGACCTTTGCTTCGTATCAGTCTTGCTCCTTTGATTACGGACCCAACATGAATCACTGTGATAGCTGTCAAATCCTGTTTCCAACTCTTAGCAAACATGTATTTATATATACGCCAAGGCTTGCTGCCTGCCATTATAAATGCCTGGGATGACTCATCTACATTCCCCTTTGCCTTATTGAGTTCTTATTTGCAAACAAGAAATAGCCCAGCTTCTTAGCCTAAAGAGGAAGATGGCTCAGGAAATGGCAAATTACAATGCTTTGCAGTTTTTCTACACCCTTTTGGGTTCTTTGGATAGTGCTTTCATCCTTGTTTCTTGTTTCCTCTGCCCTTTTAAGATGCTAAATAATGTTGCAATGTCAGAAGCTACTACAAACTCTGCTTTCTGGTTGACCTGTAGCCAACCTCCCATCCCTTTCTTGCTTGCTAGCAATTAGTACATGTTTGGCCTGATTATTGAATAAATGTCCAGGAGTCATTTTTTGTAGTACCTTTATTGCTGAAGGAATTTTAAGTGGATCCTAAATAAAGAGCTCTTAGAGTCATTGGAGACTATGCTGAATGTCACCTCACCTTTTAGAGCTCCACTGTCTCAATTCTCTTCCATCTGTACTTCAGGTTGGAATGGATTAATGGTAGTAAGGGTAAGAGTTCTTGGTGAAACCCCAACATCTAGGGCCACTGTAAACTGGAACCCTATCTTTATTGATACACATGGTAATCCTGTAGTAAAAAGTATCCTTTTATTTAAAGGAAAAATTTCTTGTGTAAGGTGGCAGGTGATTCTAGCAATTACTTTTATTTTTAGCAAGTCTCAGAAGGAGAAAATGAATGCATACTGCTATTGGGAAGATAATGTATAAGTAAGATAGTCTAATTGTTGAAATAAACAACATCCCAATCTCAATGTATTCATACCATGAAAGTTTAATTTTTGCTCACCTTATATCATAGGGCAGGTTGGTGGATCTAGGGCAGGGAACAGGAGTGGTTCTGCTTTAAGGTAGCACTTTATCCTGTAACTCTGCCCTTCTCAGAGTATTCTCCATTCAGCTGGTGAATGGGAAAAAAAGAGAGAATGAGGGATTTTATGTAGGAGGTTTTTATGAGCAGGGCCTGGAGTAGTAAGGACATTTGCTCATGTCCTATTGGCTAGTATTTGTCGCATGGCCACACTAACTTCTGTGGAAGTTGGAGAATGTAGTGGAGCTGCCTCAGCAAAAACAGAGTCAGGGTTTGGGTACAGATAGCTAGTAGATAGCTAGTTTCTGCTTATAGGAAAGGAAAGGACAAGTGCTAAGATTAATACCTACTTCATTAGTAACTGAACATGAGCCGAGAGATAAACTAGTAAATAATTTCATATATAGCTTGTATTAGTTCTTTTCCCTCCCTCCCTCTCTCTTTTTTGTTATAACTCCTTCATGTTTAAAACAGGGCATAGAATGGAAAAAAGGCCAGTGCCATAGTTCCATCACAGACTCAAAAACACTGTGACACTGGTTGCTAGCTGCCTGAGACAATGCTTATCTTCCCCTTTCTCTTTGTGGTAGGAGATTGCATTCTTGACTCCAGATCTTTCCACCTCCCTCTATCCATGTAATTTTTCAGTGATTTTTGAGTTGGAAACAAAGCAAGTACATGTTCCTCTAACTCATGTAATTTGCCTTAGTCAATCAAATGAGGCAGAATTGGCAGTGTACCAGTTTTGAGCTTACATCTCAAGAAGTCCTGTGTATTTCTGTTGCTAGTCCATGAGAATATGCCTGGGCTAGTCTGCTGGAGGTTGAGAAACATGTAGAGCAGAGAGGTGGGTCATCCAAGTCCCATTCACCACTTCACTGTTGAGGTCAGCCTAGATAATGCAACAGTTAGTCATCTCTTAAACAAGGGAGAAGCTCAGTCAAGGTTGGAAGAGCTGCCGACCTGACCCTCAGATGATCCTAGACATTTAAGCAATTGTTTCTACAGAAGTTTTGTGATTGTTACATAGCATTATTGTGGTAATAGATCTCTGATACAGTGCTTAATAACATGACTCCAGTTTTATTTTGTAAGGAGATGCACTTAACTGTAAGACATTTCTCAGTTTCCATTGCAACTGAGTATGACTACCCATTAAAATTTTCACAAATAAAGTGTAAGCATGTAACTTGTGTGATATGTTTAGGATATCTCTTTAAAGGTAAAGAAGAGATCCTCTTTTGCTTTTCCTCCTTATCTTCTGACTACAATAGTGGTGTAATGACTGGAGGCCCAGCAGCCAACTTGGGCCATGGATGACATTGAGGATGGAAGCTACTCAATAAGATGATGGAAAAGGAAGAAGTTTCCCGGGTCCTAATGCATGGAATTGCCATACTAACCCTAGAATAACTACCGTAAGATTATTATTTTTAAGATTTTATTTATTTATTTGACAGACAGAGATCACAATCAGTCAGAGAAAGAGAGAGAAGCATGCTCTTCGCCGAGCAGAGAACCTGATATGGGGCTCGATCCTAGGACCCTGAGACCAGAGCTGAAGGCAGAGGCTCAACCCACTGAGCCACCCAGGCACCCCCTACCATCTTTATGTAAGAGAAAATACTCTATTGTGTTTGTGCCACTGTTATTTTGAATTTTAATCAATATGTAGTTGAACTTAATCCTGGTTAACACAAGTACTTACTTTGCCAATTTCAAAGTTTGCTACTAATCTTGCAACACATATTATACTCTATTCATGTGCTTTTTTCATATTATATTTTCATTCTTCCCATAGAGATTATGAAACAGATGTAACTTCAGAAGGTAATAATCATAGGTATAAGAGCTATCTCTGTGATAGTTCCAGAAAAATTGCTGGTGGTATAAAACTGAAAGATACTGTGGGCTTATTATAGGAAAGACTTGGGAATCTGGAAATGTGCAAAGATCCTCTAATAGTCAGCCAATCCCTACATATGTAAGGACATGTCTACATTATAGGATTAGGAAGATAAAGACACTGTTCTGGACTCTTAGAGAGGATCTGATCAGAAGAAACAGAGGAACTGAAATCTATAGGGCTTTATTATTTTAATCCTTTTTACTCTCTATTATTCCTGGAAGAGATTTATCTGAATCCATGCTTCTTCACTGCCATGATTTTCTGTGTGATATCAGACTGGAAGAGTAAAAAGCTATAGCTACTGTCTCTCAACCTCTTAGCCCTGAATAAAGATAAAAAAAATTTCTTTCTTAAACACATATATGCATACACATATACATGCACAACAAATTAATTGTGGTCCTAAACTGAGGAAAATTGGGAGCAACCTTTAGCAAAACATAATGGAGAACCACTAGATGGTGCTTCAACTTAATTCTTTCAACATTTTGAAGCAAGCCTCAGACAGTAATCCTGCAGTTTTTCTTTAATTTTTCCATTCAACTGCTTCTACATTTATTAATTCTTTAGGTTTTCTTGGGTAATTTTAGGACAATTACAGAAGGAAGAAAACCGTTGTTTAAATTAAAGAGAAAAAAAAAAATGTTTGGTTCCCAAACTTGAATTGTACTACTCCTGCCACTTAATGTTGGTAGAAATATTTTGTTTATCAAACAAGATAAGGATGGATATTAATACTCTAGTTTCAGGGAAAGAGGAAATGTGAGAATCTCTTGGTGGTTAAACCAAGATCAGTACTCATTTATTTCTTAAACGGAGTGTTGAGTTCTTCAATCACTAAAGAACAAATAGCTGCTTGGTAGTGTTAACAGCAGCAGATGGTTTGAGCTACAAATAAAATTAGCTGGCCTTCTCTACTTCTTAGGTCCAGCCCCATTTCTCATGGCCCATGACTTTTAGAGGCCTATGTGGTATTTTAAAGCTGTAAGGAAGCTACAGATAAGTAGACCAACTTCCTCGTTTTACAAAAAAAAGGAAACTAAGACATTCAGAGTTAACTGACTGTCGGGTGTTACTAAGAAGCCAACTGGAGTGTGGACCTGCCTTGCTTGCTGATGAGAGCACTCACACAGTGAACTTTACATTTTGTTTTGTTTGCAGTGAGAGTTGGGATTCAAGAGGGAATTTATGGGGGTCTTCAAAAGGATGAGCAAATGAAATAACACATGAAATATCATGAGACTAATTATTATCTTCAAGGAAGGATTGGATATTCTCATTAAAAATTGAGCATCACCACATGTCAAGGATATCACATTTAAACTTTCTTTTTTTTTTTTTTTTTTGAGATTTATTTATTTATTTGAGAGAGGGGAGGGGGTGAGAAAGAAAGGGAGAGAATCTCCAGCAGACTCCTGGCCAAACACAGAGCCAGACGCAGGGGTTGATTTCATGACCCTGAGTCATGACCTGAGCTGAAAATCAAGAGTTGGACACTTAACCAATGAAGCCACCCAGGTGTCCCCACATTTAAGCTTTGAGAATACAATTGCAACGGAGAGATTTTAAAAATTGCTTGTTTAAATCTTACTTCAGTCCTTCCTACAATTTGGAAGCAGGAGGAGACAGAAGAGGAAATTTTGTCTATTTAGTGAAATACACCAACAGATTAGAGAGGAAAGGTAAAGCTCAGGTCATAGAATGCATTGGGAATTCCAAAATAAAGGGAACTAAAGTGGTCAGCATAATTTTTTTTTTAAAAAGTGTTGCTTCTGGGCTTCAATGATGGGAATCTGGGGACTCTTAAGGAATCAGGTAAAAGAAATAGACTAGATCATAGCTACAAAAAGAAAGTTGGGTGGTTGTAAATTCTCCATGACAGGGTAGCTAAAGAATTCTTGAATTAAGGATGCCTCTCTGTTGGCATTTAGTTAAAGTCTGTTATATACAACAGTCTTCATGTGATTAAGGGTGATTTAGAAATAAAGGAAGAGGGAACCCTACCCACATCCTGGTGAAAACAGTACACGGAAGGCAGCAGCTGGCAGGTAATGAGAAACCAAGGTGACCAAGAAACTGGTCTGGGATTTAAAGGTTATAGTAAGAGATAACAAGAAGCCAGCAAGGAAAAGCAGATCATGAAAACCTAATACTGATGCTGTAATGGAGACAGGTACACAGTGCCAGAGCAATCAAGAAGGAATACCCAATTCTGGCTGAACGTGTGGGTTGAAGGTCAGGAAAAGCATTGGATGAATTAGGAAGCTTTCAGCTGCAATAAACAGAAAGTAGGATTCTAACTGAATAAAACATTTATTACCTTCCATGAGAAGGTATCCAGAAGGGGAGCCTGGATGGATCAGTAGGTTAAGTGTCTGCCTTTGGCTCAGGTCCTAATCTCAGGGTCCTGACATTGAGCCCTGTGTCAGGCTCCCTGCTCAGCAGGGAGTCTGCTTCTCCCTCTTCCTCTGCCCCCTCCCTTGCTCATGTTCCCTCTCTCTTTCTCTTGTTCTTTCTTTCTCAAATAAATAAAATCTTAAAAAGAATAATAATAATAAATAAATAATACACCCAGAGGTAGAACCAACTTCAAGTCTGGTTGTTTCAATGGCTTTATGAAATCTTGAAGGGCCTGGATTTTATCCTCATCTGTGCTCTGCCATTTCCAGTGTTTGTTTCATCCTCAGACTGAAAGTGAGAAGGCAGCAGCCACCCCAAGACCATAAGGCATGTTCAGAGGGAGAGGGTTGACCATGTCTTTCTCAAATTCCATCTTACTTGTGAGGACCAACAGCTCCCCATTTATTTCTTCTCTTACCTAATTGGCCAAGGCCACAGGACAATTCTCTATCTAATCTCTGGCAGAGATAGAGATTTTCTTTGTGTTGATTTGGACTTCTGTGGAGCTGGGCTAAAGTCAGCACCTTTCACCAGGCACATATCCTAGTGGGAGAGGAATGAATAGAGACCTGAACAAAAACTGGAGCTTCAGAGAGAAGAATGCCTGAGAAGCCTTAGTGAAAAAGATGGTAACAGTCAAGCTGAGTTCTAAAAGATGCACTGGATGCACAGGATGCTACAGGTGGACAAGGGCAGGGACGAAAGGGGAGAGACATTATGGGTAAAGGCAGGGGGCTCTGACAGAGCATGTCTCTTTCCAAGCAATGGGGAAACTATATCATCCCACACATGCCCTGCATTTCAGAAAGTCATCTGGGGACACAAGACTGCTATTCTATTGAGAATGCCAGCAGAGTTCTGCAGATCGAGCAAATCTTGATGAATTTATAACATTTTCTGAACACAATGTCCAAATCTTCTGACTGATTCACCCAACACTGATTTTAAGATCAAATAAGGAGCCAAGAACATTGGCTTATACACAGTGGACACCCAAAGAAAGGCAGGGGAGCTCAGCCTAGAGAGGCAATGAGTTGGCGGGATGATGTCACTCATCTCTGAAGGGAGGGACTCAGTTTCTGGATCTGGTAAAGCTGGAAGAGTTGAGATGCTTCTCTTTGTCCTGGTTTCCTCTAATGAAATATGAAAATAATTCTTGTTTTTAACCCAGGTGAAGAGAAAGTTTTGAGGCTAATCTTTATAAACTTATAAATGTCCCTGGGGAAAATGCTATAGAAATACAAAATCGTGTTATTCATCCATGTTTTCAAATGTCTTTTCATACACACATAGGAAAGTAAAAAAAATGGCAATGTGCTCTGCCTTAAAACAGTTCTCCTACCTAAAACACAGAGACCCCACACACAGACAACCACAGGCATAGGTTTCCATTTCCAGTTGTGTTGTCTACCTTGAAGTTCCCACACATCGAGGAAAGAGATCTGTAGAGGTATGACAATCACTAGAGAGGGAAGAAGTGATCCTCTCTGCACAGGTAGGAAGAGGCCATGTGACTAATCAAGGCAATTTGAAAATTTAACAAGAGGGAGAGAAAAAACATACATGGGCTCAAAATCAGAAAAAAAAAACCCAAATTTAAATCAGTTGCACTAAAAGAAAAAGATTTGTGAGGTTTCATCAAATGTTAAGACTTTTAGGAGAAATTAATCACCTTCCAAATTGCTGTCATGATTTGCCTATTAAGAAGAATGTGCTTCTCCTGGGAAAGCGAGGTTGGCTATGAGATTAGGTATTTACTCTTGTGCCTTAACATGATGGAAATGCTTGAGTACATCACATCCTGTTAGGTTCTCTTTTATCTCATTACCTTTATGAAACTCATCGTCTTTATGAAAAGAGACAGCATCAGAGAGTAGAGTGGTTTGTGCTAACATATGAGTTTTACTGTTTCTGAAGGGCATTTCTGTCTACTGTGCAGCTTTCTGGGTTTCCATGGGGGGTCGCAGAACTCGGAGAGAAAGCAGTTCTCCTCCTTTGCAGGTACTGTGAAAATAGGTCATGCTAGTGGAAAGATGATTCTGTATATTGCTAGTGACCCTTCAAATGGACATAAGCATCTCTGTACACCTAGCTGATGTTCTTTAGGAGATGAAGCCAGTCCAGCTTATGTATTTTGTGTCTGACTACAACAGCTTACAGTTTATTTACAATTTATACACACCCAATTTAAGGCTTCTGGCCTGAGGATATCATCTATGACACAACACCTTTAAAAAAAAAATCTCTCCTACAGATTTTCCTATATTCCATATAATGGAAAATTACAACACAACACCATTTACAAGACTTTGAAAACCAAGGAGTGGCCCAAGATGTCTGCTCCAAGAAACTACAGTAACTGTCTTGGGACTAGAAAGAAAGATTAAACAACTCACATTCCAGCAAGAAGCATCTGTCTTTTGTCATTCTCCCTAAAGCAACATGAAATGTGCAGAGAAAGGCAGCCATTTCAGTGAGGGCAAAGGAGGTCGGCTGTTTGTAACATTTTCCACCATTCCCTTGCAACTAAAACCCAAATCCCATTACTTTCCAACTGCCTATCAAAGGAGGGTGTTTGCTGATGCAGCCCAAGGAAGCCTAATCACTATCCATGGCAGCCCCTGTGTTCTGGAGGATGATTAAATGGCAGAACCTAGGGAGGAGCTGGATGTGAAACCTTATCCCTATGCCAAACTCCTCTCGGGTATTTCAAATTTTTATTTTATTTCTTTTTACTTTTTTTTCAGATTCCTATCCAAAACATGCTTTCTTTGGCAGCCTCCCCAGAAGACTGTGAAGTCATAGTGCATAAGCTATCCAACTCCTACCTCTGCAGGATGGTAAAACAGACTCAAGACTTGCCAACTGCAGCTGTTCTCAGGCGAGGGCTCTCTCTGGCCGGTGGAAATCAGCAGACACACTGGCAGTGCGCACACCCACGCTGGGGGCGCTGCAGAGCTTCCCTCTTCAGGAGGTTGTCAAGCTTGCAGATGAGGCCATTTGTGTTCTCCCAGTCACTCCGAATCTTTACTTAACATCTCACAGTCAACAGAGTTCTTCTTTTCGTTAATGACTACCACTCAGGAATTCTATGAATTGTAGAAGTTATCACTTATTTCTTATTTATGGATAGAAGATTAAGATATTTCCACCTGACCTTTTCAATCTGGGCTTCCACTGACTTGACTCCTCTGATTCCTACCTAGATAGTCACTATCCAGCCTTCTGAGAAATTTCTCCCCAACCCTTCCTGGCCGCACTTTGTGCCAGGCTTGTGCTGTTCCTCCTGTGATGAAGACTTTTACCTATCCCTGCCTTTCAAAAAGCCTGTCTCTTCAATTCCACTGCATCTGTGAAATTTTTCCACATGATTTGTTCTGAGCGAGATATTGCCCCAGTGTAGTACCTCTTTTTATAGTACTTTGTGGATTATTAAGATGCTTGGCTTTATAGATATTTGTGTACATGTGTACCCAACACTGAACTGTGAGATCAATGAGGGCAGATGTCAGGTCTCAACTATTTTTATATTCTCCAAAGGGCCTAGTGCAGTGTCTTATATGTAGTGAGTACTCAATAAATGTCTGCTGAATTTGAATTTAAAATTCAAAATAATAAATACTGATGAAGGTATGAGTATTAAAAGGATGAATAAAATGGGAGAAAATATTTACAACATATGTAAGACAAGCTTTATTAGCTTGAGTACATTAGTTCCAACAAATCAAAAGAGAAAGAAAAAAAATCCCATAGAAATATGGGCAAGGGTTATGTATAGCTATTTCTACAAGATGGGAAATATAAATGTCTAATAAACATATGACACCATATTCAACCTGGGTAGTAAAGGGAAGTGCCAATTACAAAAGAAAAAAATCCAAGATACTATTTTTTGGATACACCCATTGGTAAAATCAGCAATTTTGATAGTTTTAACTAAGAGATTTACAGGAGCAGTTTCTGATGAGAGTGTAGCTACTATCTGTCATCATACAACACTATTGCAATATCATTGACTATATTCCTTATGCTGTGCTTTTTATTCCTGTTACTTATTCATTCCATAACTGGGAGCCTCTACCTCCCACTCCCCTTTACCCATTTTGCACCCTCCCCCCCACTTCTCCTCTCTGGCAACAATTAGTTTGTTCTCTGTGTTTACAGGTCTGATTCTGCTTTTTGTTTGTTTATTTTTTTATTTTTTAAATTTTTTAAGATTCTATATAAGAGTGAAATCATGTAGTATATTTCTTTCTCAGTCTGATTCATTTCACTTAGCATAATACCCTCTAGGTTTACCCATATTGTCACAAATGGAATATTTGTGTACTGTGGGTGGGAATGTAAATTGGCAAGTCAACTGCAGAAAACAGTATGGCGGTTTCTCAAAAAATTAAAGATAGAATTACTATATGATGTAATAATTCCACTACTGGGTATTTACCCAAAGAAAACAAAAACACAAATTCGGAAGGATATGTGCACTCCTATGTTTATATGTTTATTGCATTATTTATAAGAGCCAAGATACAGAGGAAATCTAAGAGTCCATTTATAGATGAATGGATAAGGAAGTTGTGTTATTTATATATATATGAAATAATATGGAATATATAAAAATGGAATATAATAATATATAATGGAATATTATAATATTATGTTATATTATTTTAATGGAATACAATATATAATGGAATATATATAGATATATATATGATAGAATATTATGCAGCCATAGCAGAAGAGAGGAGGGAAGTGTCCAATGTAGTAGGAACAATGCTTTTTATGCTACCAGAATAAGTACTCTAAATATTAACTATTTTCTTTGCAGCTTAGAGTAGAGGTTGAGCTTTACACCTGTATCTATATAATCCAGTAGGCATATAGAAAAACGTCTGGAAGTTTGCAAGCATGCACAGGGGACTTGAACTGTGGTTAGTAGTGAATAGAGGCTTTGGCTTGATCTGTAATGTTTGGATTTTGTACAAAGAATGTGTTCACGTAGTCAGTGTAATTAAAAATAAAAATTTCTGAAGATAAAAGATAAAGAGACAGCCCAATGTATTTTCTTGCCAAAAGGTTGGGTAAGAGTTAGATTTGCTAAGTCCATGTAGAGGAATTGAGTTTAGAGCTGACAGCCTTCTAAGGGGAAACCTGATAAGGCTGGGGTAGAGCTGTCTAAGTCTAACCTATAGAAAGCTGTGATTCTGAATTTTTACTGATTATTCATGTAGGTAATTCCTCTGGCCTCCCTACAGATTTATCTACCATCCTAAAAATGTCAGAATTTATAACTCCAGAATTAATCAAATGCTTATGAGGAGAAAAATGAAACATTAAATCTAAGTTCTGTCATGGATATGGCTTTTTAATTACTTGGGAAAACAATATAACATTCGGATATTTATGACTATCTCATGCTTTTATAGCTGGTTTCAATTATGTACTTAAATTTCATTTTCTATGTGTCCTTGCTTTAACTAGTATGGTTTTAAAATCAATTTTGTTTTTCATTTCTTGATGCCTTTGTTTCTTAAAGTTAATGAATGGTTTGAAATAATTTTTAGTAAGTTAATAAACATGTAATTATAAAACTACTGAAGTAGAAAAACTCAGACTTTGAGAAGCGTTTCATTTATAAATCATCAGTGTTTGAGGGTCCCAAACTCTGGGTGCACTGGTGCCTACCTATAATGATTTATCTTAAAGATAATGTGTTCCCTTAACCTTTTTCTTTCTGTATTGTGATTCAGCTTTCTGCCAGTTAAGTTGTGCCTTCGAAGACTAATTCAAGAGGCCAGAATCAAATAATCCTCTCTCTCAGGGAGTTCCTATTGACCTTTGATGCTTCTGATGCCTTTGTGATTTCCACTGGACCTACCACGATACAGTATGCATAACGCATCATGATAATTATGCACAAAAGAGAATTAGTAATGCTGGGTAGCTCATAGACTCTCTGTAGCTAGAAAGCCAGCACTGGGAAAGGCGCAGGAGCAAACCAGTCTAATAAGGAGGAGCACTGCTGTCATAAGTGCTGGGCCACAGTGGATGCCATAGCACAATTCAACCATCACTGTGAATGAGTGTGCCTGACTGCGCACTTGTCCAACAACTGCCAGATAGACTGGCAAAGTGAGTATTCTGAATTTTCTGGGTCTAGAGTGGAAGGAACATCTCACCAAGACTTGGAAGGTGGAAAATTCACAAACACAAGAGGGGAGTTCAAAGCCCAAGGAATTGCAAAAACCCATAAATGTCTATCACACGGATTAAAGTGGAGCCTTTTTTCTTTTCCTGACCCTGAAAGATTTATAAACACTGGATCTCTGAATATTGGGTGTTAAATGCCTGAGTGTATTAGTTTTCTGTTGCTGTATAACAAATTACATAAAAAATTTAGTAGTTTAAAGCCAAAAGAAGAATTTATTCTTTCACACAGTTTCTGTGGGCCAGGAATTCAGAGGCAACTTAGCCAGGCAGTTCCTGCTTGGGATCTCTTATGAGGTTGCAGTCAGGGTATCAGCTGGAACTGCGTCTTCGGAAAGCTTGACTGGGTTGAAGGGTCCACTTCTAAGGGTTTACGTATAGGCTAACAGTTAATACCAACAGTTGGCAGGAGGCCTCTGTTTCTCCCCACATAACCTCCTTACAGGGTTTGAGTGCTTTCATGACACAGAAGCTGTAGTAAGCCAAGAAAGAGCAAAGCAGAAGTTGCAATGTTTTCTGCACAGCATTCTTCTGCTAATACAGGTTAGTCCCATTCAATAAAGGAAAGAACTGCACTGGGGGCATGAACACCAGGAAGAGAGGATCACTGGAGGCTGGACATCACACTAAACACAATAGAAATTTGGGAACTATCTAGTTAATGTCATAATCAAAGTGGAAAATCAAATAGATTTGCTATTTATTTGACTCTGAGATATGTAGACACAAACTTGGAAAGAGGGTATCATAATAATTTGACTTGAAGGCCAAAAACTTTCCTGAATCTATTAAATTATGATGATTAAACAAAAGCCAGAAATTAAAAGTCTCTCATGAAATAGATTCAAGAATTTTTTTCAGCTGAATCCAGTTTAGAATTTCTTCCTCAAAAGATACTTCCTGTTACTCTTCCAAAGCTGTCAGAATAAAATAAGAAATTAGAAAATTAAGGGGATTTGTTCTTCATGGTGCATTGTTGGGCTGGAGTGCTAACTGATTGGTAAGTTCTTAAATTGTTTAAAATATTAGATTCTCTTTATCTAGAATTATGAGCAGTCATGCAGTGTTGGACATGAATGGTAAAAGATAAAAATCATTATTTTTCATGCTAGGACATGTCTAAATCTTTTTCTTGTTTAACTCTCACAAAGTTGACTTACTCTTTTCTTATCCAACTGCTCCCACAAGATCAGTTGAGAAATGGAGAAAATCTAACAAGTTTTTCCTTCTTTGGTCTTAAGTGAAATTATTTGTATATATGTCCCTTTGGGTTTAAATAAATATCACTGCACTTGAGATGGAAAGAAAGAGAGAAAAGAAGGAAGGAAGGAAGGAAGGAAGGAAGGAAGGAAGGAAGGAAGGAAG
>ML108494.1:0-69225 GCA_003697995.1 Taxidea taxus jeffersonii | reverse complement strand
AAGGAAGGAAGGAAGGAAGGAAGGAAGGAAGGAAGGAAGGAAGGAAGAAAGGAGAAAAAGAGGGAGAGAGGGAGGGAGAAAAGGAGAGAGGAAGAGAGGAAGGAAAGAAAACTTCCAGATTACCAACTTCTCAAGTGTAGAGAGAATGAGTTACCATCCTCAGGAGGTGAGTGAATTTATAATCTAATCCTGGAAGGGCTGGTGAACATATTGAGCTCAAGGGTATGTCAATAACTAGCACTGCAAGTGGGCTAAAAATTAGTAGGGTCCCTCAGCTGAAAGAATGACATAGTAGAAGGTCCTACGAAGTTTGATAGGGTATACAGAATACAGAGGAGACCCCCCATCCCAATAAAAGAAGGAACACTTGGCCAGAATCTGTACCAGCAATGTGCTGGAGCCAGCTCTTACTAGCTTGTGAGATTGAATACCAAATGTTCAGGAAATTTGGCAATTGGTTGTTCAGGAAATTTTAGCAATTGGTTACCAAGCTATTATTGGTAGCTTGAAGTAGGCCACAGTAGGAATACTTACATCATGGTGCAACTCAGGGCTCCCTCTTCACTCCCCTGCACTTTGTGAAAGAACCATTTGTTATGGGCTGAATTATCTCTTCCCAAAATTCATATCCTTTTTTCCCACCAAAATTCATATCTTGAAACCTTAACCCCTATTCTTCAGAACATGTTTATGTTGGTGATAGGGCCTTTAAAGAGGCAGTTAAGTTAAAATGAGGCCATTATGTCAGGAAATGACAGATGCTGGCGAGGATGTGGAGAAAGGGGAACCCTCCTACACTGTTGGTGGGAATGCAAGCTGGTGCAACCACTCTGGAAAACAGCATGGAGGTTCCTCAAAAAATTGAAAATAGAGCTACCTTATGACCCAGCAATTGCACTACTGGGTATCTATCCTAAAGATACAAACGTAGTGATCCAAAGGGGCACGTGTACCCAAATGTTTATAGCAGCAATGTCCACAATAGCCAAGTTATGGAAAGAACCCAGATGTCCATCAACAGATGAATGGATAAAGAAGATGTGGTATATATATACGATGGAATACTATGCAGCCATCAAAAGAAATGAAATCTTACCATTTGCGACGACATGGATGGAACTAGAGCGTATTATGCTTAGCGAAATAAGTCAACTGGAGAAAGACAACTACCACATGATCTCCCTGATATGAGGAAGTGGAGATGCAACGGGGGTGGGAGTTAAGGTGGTAGGAAAAGTAAAAATGAAAGAAGATGGGATCGGGAGGGAGAAAAACCAAAAGAGACTCTTAATGTCATAAAACAAACTGAGGGGAGTGGGGGGAAGAGGGGTTGGGTGAGGGTGGTGGGGTTACATCATATGTTTAAATAAAGCTTAAATAAAGTAAAAAAAAAAATGAGGCCATTATGGTGGGCTCTAATCCAATTGGAATGGTGTCTTTATAAGAAGAGGGAATTGGACACACAAAAAGACACCAGGATGATGGATGTCCAGAAGAAAGACCATGTGAGGACACTGTGAGAAAGTGGATATTTGCAAAACAGGGAGAGAGGTCTCAGAAAAAGCCAAACATGCCAATCTTGATCTTGGACTTCCAACCTCCAGAACTGTGAGCAAATACATTTCTGTTGTTTAAACCACCCAGTCTGTAATATTTTTGCTATGGCAGCCCTAGCAAACTAATTCACCAATTTCCTGGTACTTATAGGATTTTACAATGGAGATACCCTGAAAAGGTGGTACCATGATTTAGTTTACAACAGTAGGGAGTAGTGGTGGTGATAGTTATTAAAAAAAAAAAAAAGCTGAGCTTCATCTGAAAATAAAACTGCGTTGATCCAAGTGAGACAATGCTCACAGGACAGAAAGAACTGGTTCAGGGATATATTTAGAATCTAGAACCCCAGACTTTTTTGAGAATAAAGGTGACTGCGGATCAGCATGTGATAGTCTACAGCCTAGAGGAAGAATTTAATGTTTCATTAGGAAAAGGAGACAGAAGCCCATACTTATAAAGGCACCAGCTTTGTGTGCTATAATCATTTCATCAATCTGCCTGGGAAGGCAGTTATTAATAATTTTATCTATTTTCCAGTTGAGAACATTGATGCTCCAATTTGTAAGTGGTGAAGAGCCAAAGTTCTAACTCAGGGTTGTCCCACAGTACTGTTATCTCCCAGACCTTCCTCAAGCAAATTGTGAGCAGGGAAAGGAATAAGTATAATGGTTTAAGGACCAGAAATCTCCAGAAAGAGCAGGAAGGTATCCCCAAGTTAGTGGAGAAAGACAGGAAGTTTAAGGGAGAAATATCTGAGCAGACAAAACCTTCCTCACCGAAAGGAGATAAGCTGACCTATGAAATGGGTTTTTCATCGAAGTTTCTGCTGTAGAGCCAGGAAACTATGTGCATGAATAGGAGAACTACATTCTTGTAAGAGCCAAAGGAACGTTTTTATAAATTAGACCTGAGCCATCATACTCAGTTGACAGATCTATAGCCCTTATTAAAGGGCTCAAAGATAATAGGTAAGGATTTCTCTTTGGCTTGGAACTGACCTAAAAGGGACAATGCATCCCTCTTCAGCTTAGCTTTATTCTGATTACCTTTTTGAACCTCTAGTTCCTTAAACTGGTATTCACTATGCATGAAGAAGGGCATTGAGGAATGAGACTATTTTCTCTCCAAAATGATTATATGCTCCTGGTGGACAGGAACTTGGTCTTCTTCTTCGGCATGTTTCATGACAGCATGGCACATTGGATGAACATAAATTACTTTTTAATAAATGTGTTGAACAGACATCCAAAGTCTCTGCTGAAAACAAAATTGGTTTCAGGTTCTGTAGTTCTACCTCTGTGGTCTCACTGCACAAACATATGTTTTAGATCTTAAGCTATTCAAGACATGTGTTCTGACTTATTATTTATAACAAGATGAAATGGAAAATGCAACGGAAAGGCTTAAAGAATTTGCCTGAGGACTACAAATGGAGTACATGTAGGTTGTAAGATGGAAATTTGGGGACCCAAGAATAAGCAGGAATTATTCACTCAAGTTATGTGGCTCATGACCCTGTAGTGGACTTTTCCGTTCCTGCTGTGTAACTTACCCTGCAGAGGTTCTGAGGCCTTTGATCCAAACTTGGTTAAAACATTAAAACAAACTTGGTTAAAAGCATTGTATTTTTGTTTTGTTTTGTTTTCATTCTGGCTCAAAATCCAGAAGATATTGAGACAAGGACAGCCTTGTTTGTCACTCCACTCCACCCAGCACTACTGAGATAAAACTGACAAATAAAACTGTAACATATTCAAATTATACAATGTGATGATTTGATGTACATATACATTATGAAAGGATCTCCCAAGTTAATTTATAATATATCACCTCACATATTAAGTTTGTGTGTTTTCGGAAAGTTCTACTCTTAGCAAATTTTAATTATGTGATACAGTGCTCTCTACTATGGTTAACTATGTTATACGTTAGATCCTCAGACCTTATCTTATATTGGAAATTTATATCCATTTACCTACTTCTCTATACTTCCTCCAGCCTCTGATAACGACTTTTTTTGTTATTTCTATGAGTTCAACTCCTCCCCTCCCCTCCCCTCCCCTCCCCTCCCTTCTCTTCTCTTCTCTTCTTTTCTCTTCTCTTCTCTCTTTCCCTTCCTCCCGTCTTTCCTTCCTCCCTCCCTTCTTCCCTCCATTTATTTCTTTCCTTCTCTTCCTTCCCATCTTCCTTCCATCCTTCCTTTTTTTCTTTTCCTTTCCTTCCTTTTGTCTTTTCTTCTTCCTTCCTTCCCTCCCTTCTTTCCTTCCTGCCTTCATGACTTCATGACTTCTTGCCTTCCTTTCTTTCTTCCTGCCTTCCCGCCTTCCTTCTTCCATCCCTCCCTTTCTCTCTCTCTTTCTTTCTATATTCCTCATATAAGTGATGACTCATTTCATTTAGTAGAATGCCCTTCAGTTGCATCCATGTTGTCACAAAGAATAAGAATTCTTCTTCTTTTTTAAAGATTTACTTATTCATTTTAGAAAGAGAGAGAGAGAGAAAGAGAGAGAGAGCATGAGTAGAATGAAGGGCAGAGGGAGAGGGAAGAAATCTCAAGCAGACTCCCTGCTAAGTTTGGAGCCTGACACAGGGGTTGATCTCATGACACTGAGATCATGACCTAAGCCAAAATTTAGACTTTGTGGCTTAGCCAGGTGGGCCACACAGGTGCCCCAAGAATTCTTCTTTTTAAAGGCTGAATCATACTCCATTGCATGTATATACCACATTTTCTTGATCCATTCATCCACTGATGGGACACAGGTTATTTCCATACTCTGAATAATGAGTAATGGTTGTATCCTTTGAATTGTGAATAATGCTACAATGAACATGGGAATACATTATGTCTTAGATAATGATTTTGTTTCCTTTTTGTATATCCAGAAGTAGAATTGCCGGGTCATATGGTAGTTCTAGTTTTAATTTCTTGAAGAATCTCCATACTGTTTTCCATAGTGACTACCAGTTTATATTCCCAATGACAGTGTACAAACATTCTTTTTTCTCCACATCCTTACCAGCATTGTTATCTATCTCTTGTCTTTTTGATAATAATCATCCTAATAAGTGAGAGATCATATCTCATTATTGTTTTGATTTGCATTTCCCTGATGATTTGTGATGTGAGCACCTTTTTATGTATCTGTTGGCCATTTTTATATCTTCTTTGGAAAAAGGTCTATTCAGTTCCTTTGCCTATTTTTAATTGGGTTATGTTTTTACTATTGAGTGGTATGACTTCCTTGTAAATTTTGAGTAGTAATCCCTTATAGGATATGTAGTTTGCAATATTTTCTTCCATCTCAAAGTTTGCTTTTATAATTTCGTTTATGGTTTCTTTTGCTGAGCAGAAGCTTTTTAGTTTGGTGCATTCCTCTTTGTTTATTTTTGCTTTTGGTATCAAATCCAAAAAATCATTGCCAAGACCATTGTTAAGGAGCTTACCTTCTATGTTTTCTTCTAGGAGTTTCATAGTTTCAGGTTTTATGTTCAAGTCTTTAATTCATTTTGACTAGATTTTTCCATACAGTGTAAAATTGGGGTCCACTTTCATTCTTTTGCATGTGGCTATCCAGTTTTCCCAATATCATTCCCTGAAAAAACTATCCTTTCCTGTATGTATACTCATGGATCCTTTGTCATAAGTTAATTGTCCCTGGGTTTATTTCTGAGCTCTCTATTCTGTTTAATTGATTGATGTGTCTGTTTTTATGCAAAATACCATACTGTTACAATTGTTATAGTTGTGTAATATAGTTTAAAATCAAGAATTGTGATGTATCCAGCTTTGTTTGTTTTTCTCAAGATTGCTTTAGCTATTCAGAATATTTTGTGGCTCCATATGAATTTTAGGATTTTTTTCCCCTATTTTTGTGAAAAATACCATTGGGATTTTGGTAGTGATTGCATTGGATCTATAGACTGCTTTGGGTGGCATGGATAATTTAACAATATTAACTCCATGAGCATGGAATATTTTTCCATTTATTTGTATCTTTCTCAGTTTCTTTCATCAAGGTCATCATTTTCTTTCCTTTTTTAAAATCATTTTATTTTTTAAAAATTTTATTTATTTATTTGACAGAGATCACAAGCAGGCAGAGAGGCAGGCAGAGAGAGGGAGGGAGGGAAGCAGGCTCCCTGCTGAGCAGAGAGCCCGATATGGGGCTCCATCCCAGGACCGTAGGATCAAAGGTCATCATTTTCAATGTATAAATCTTTCATGTCCTTATATTATTTCTAAGTATTTTACTCTTTTGGATCCTACTGTAAATGGGATTGTTTTTATTTTATTTTATTTATTTATTTGACAGAGAGAGATCACAAGTAGGCAGAGAGTCAGGCAGAGAGGGGGAAGCAGGATCCCTGCTAAGCAGAGAGCCCGATGCAGGGCTCTATCCCAGGACCCTGAGATCATGACCTGAGCCGAAGGCAGAGGCTTAACCCACTGAGCCACCCAGGTGCCCCTAGGATTATTTTTAAAATTTCTCTTTCTTATAATTCATTGTTAGTGTATAGAAATGCAACTGACTTTTGCATATTGATTTTGTATACTGCAACTTCACTGAATTCATTTATTCTAACAGTTTTTAGGTGGAATTTTTAAGGTTTTCTATATGTAATATCATGTCATCTGAAAACAGAGATAATTTTAATTCTTCCTCTCTAATTTGGATGTTTTTTTATTTTTATTTTTTGCACAGTTGCTCTTAATTCTTTTCATCATTAAATATGATGAGTGTGGGTTTGTTGGATATGGACTTTATTATGTTGAGTTATGTTCCCTCTATATCCATTTCTTTGAGGGTTTTTATTATGAAAGGGTGTCAAATTTTGTCAGATGCTTTTTCTGAACCAATTGAGATGATCATGTAGTTTTTATTTGTTAATGTGGTGTATCACATTGATTGATTTGCAGATGTTGAACCATCTTTGCATCCCTGGAATCAACTTAGTTGATCATGATGTATGATTTTTTTTTTAATATACAGTTGAATTCTTGCTAATATTTGTTGAGATTTTCACATCTATTTTTTCAGTGTTATTTGCTTTAATTTTTTTTTCTTTTAGTGTCTTTTTCTGGTTTTGGTATTAGAGTAATGCTGACCTCATAAAATGAGTTTGAAAGTGTTCAATCCTGTTTAATTATTTGGAAACTTTGAGAAGGATTGATATTAATTATTCTTTAAATGGTTAGTAGAATTGACTAGTGAAGCCATCTGATTCTGGGCCTTATTGTGAGTTTTTTTTTTTAAGATTTTATTTATTTGTTAGTTAGAGAGAGAGAGATAGCGAGCACAGGCAGACAGAGAGGCAGGCAGAGGCAGAGGGAGAAGCAGACTCCCTGCCGAGCAAGGAGCCTGATGTGGGACTCGATCCCAGGACGCTGGGATCATGACCTGAGCCGAAGGCAGCCGCTTAACCAACTGAGCCACCCAGGCGTCCTATTGTGAGGTGTTGATAGTGATTCAATCTCCTTACTATTAATTGGTCTGGTCAGTTTATCTGTTTGTTCATAATTCAGTCTTGGTAGGTTGTGTGTGTTTAGGAATTTATCCTATTGTAGGTTGTCCAATATGTTGGCATAAATTGTTCATTGTTGTCTCTTGTGATCTTTTGTATTTCAGTGGTATCAGTTGTAATGTCTCCTCTTTCACTTCTAATTTTATTTACTTGAGTTTTCTTTCTTTTTTTTCTTGGTAGGTCTAGCTAAAGGTTTATCTATCTTGATTATCTTTTCAAAAAGCCAACTCCTAGTTTCATTTTCTTTTCTATTGTGTCTCTATTTCATTAATTTATCCTCTGATCTTTGTAGTTTTTCATCCTTCTACTAACATTGGACTTCATTTGTTCTTTTTCTAGTTCTTTGATGTGTAAAATTAAGCTGTTTGAGATCTCTCTCTCTCTCTCTCTTTTTTTAATACAGGCATTTATCACTATAAACTTCCCTCTTACAATCACTTTTGCTGAATCTCATGTTTTGGTATGCTGTGTTTCAGTTTTCATTTGTCTCAAGATACTTTCTTATTTTGACTTTGATTTTATCTTTGACACATCGGTTATTCAGGAGCATGTTGCTTAATTTCTACATACTTGTGAATTTCCTATTTTTTTCTTCTAATTGATATCCAGTTTCAAACCACCATCAGAAAAGATATTTGATATATTTCAATGTTCTTCAATTTATTAAGACTTGGTTTGTATCTTAACACATGAAAATCATTCCATGTGGGCTTGAGAAGAATGTGTGTTCTGCTGCTGTTGGATGGAATGTTCTATAAATACCTGTTAGGTCCATCTGATCTAATGTGTAGTTTAGGTACAACTTTTCCTTGTTGATTTTCTGTCTGGATAATCTATCCAGTGTTGAAAGTGTGTTATTGAAGTCACCTAATATTATTTTATTGACCTCTTTCAGGGTAGTCTTAAATATCTGTTTTTCCAAGAGTAGTTACAAAAATCTTGAAGTTTGTGACTCAGGTCAATCTATTCTTGTCTTTTGTCCAGACAAACAAAAGTGTTATCAGCTAAAACCACAGAGCTGTTGAAATCCAGTGTTCCTGTATTTACCAGCTGAGAATACTGAAAACCAGTGTGTGATAGATCTTGATCAAGGGAAGAGCTTGAATCATCTTTTGTTCCAGGGGAGTCCTCATGAAACTCAAGACTACTCATTCCAAACATGTTTGCCCATCTTTGCTTATAGATGCAACACTATTCATGAAATACTTGAAACATTCAGTAGGTGGACAGTAGATAAACAAAATATATTGTTGTAACTAAGGATGTCCCTATTCTCTTTGTCTTTTTCACAGAGCCAGTGTGAAGATGTATGACTATTGAGCTTTAACTTTTTTTTTTAAGATTTTATTTTATTTATTTAACAGAGGGAGAGAGATCACAAGTAGACAGAGAGGCAGGCAGAGAGAGGGGGAAGCAGGCTCCCTGCTGTGCAGAGAGCCTGATGCGGGGCTCAATCCCAGGACCTTGAGATCATGACCTGAGCCAAAGGCAGAGGCTTAACCCACTGAGCCACCCAGGCACCCCTGAGCTTTAACTTTTATGTGTTCAGTTTTAACTTTAACAATTTTATCTCTCTTTATTTTGTGAGTTAAGAGAATGGAAACAAAATTAAAAGTCTGGCAATGAGTTCTCAACTCTTTTCCCCTTCCAGGTGATTGGTAGGGCTAAAACAGGAGAGTTTGCTTGTGAAATGTTGCCATTATATAAATCTACATGGTTTAGTGGAAAGAATCCCAACTGAGAGCCTGTAGACCTGTGTTCTAGTATCATGTCATAGGTATTTAGCTTTCCCATAGCTTGGTTTGCTCATCTGTAAATGAAGAGTTTAAGTAGATTATTCTACTTCCCCTCTAATAGCCTCTGACATCTGGGTATAACTGCAGAATTTTAGAGGCAAAGGCACTAGACCCAAAAATCTGGGGTTTAGATCTGACTTTGTACATTTTGCAGTTTTATTTCCTTATTTCTAAGAAATAAAGAGTAATAACTATCTGTTGGTCACAGGTGCTATGCATGATTAGCTATTACCTTGCATAAGAAGTTTGCAAGTAAAAATGTCCATGGAAAAGAATTCTCTCCCCTGAAGGTTTAAAACATATTAAAAATCTAGATTAAACACATGTGCCATCTTTGTAGAAAGATGAAAATAGATTAAAAGAATAGAATAAAGTACAGAAAGAGCTTATGCATGCATTAGTAGTAGTTTATTTAAGAGAAAGTACAAATGACCCATACATTCATTAAAAATGCTCAGTATTGCTACTAACCAAAGAATAGAAATAAAGACAACAATGAGATACCATTTTCCTACCATTAGGCCAGACATTGAGATATTGTTATCAAATGTTGGTGAAAGTATAGGGAAGTGGTTACCATGAAATACTGCTGCTCAGAGTATAAACTGGCATAAACATCTTGAAAGATAAGTTGACATTGCTATAATTTTAAAAGTATATATCTTATGATCAGAAATTACTTTTTTATATTTACTCATATGCCCAAGAATTGGTTATTGCAGTTATATCAATAATAGCAAAACATTTGAAATGACTCCCTTGTAAGTCATTAGCTAAATAGTTAAACAGATGATAACATATTCACACCATAGAATACTATGTAACAGTTAAAAAAGGATGAGGCAGATAACTGCGTACTGACATGGGACTGTCTCTAACATACATTGCAGGTAAAAAGCTAGTTATAGGACAGTTTGTATATTTATGTGCAAATACACACCAATAAAACTATGTGTTTCTATAAATATGTTACATATTAAAGAAAAGGCGGAGAAAATATGTTAAAAGGATACACAGGGTCACCTACTGGTTCAGTCATTTAAGTGTCCAACTCTTGATCTCAGCTCAGATCTTGATCCCAAGATCATGAGTTCAAGCCCTATGTTGGACTCCATAGAAGATACACAATGAGGGGCACCTGGGGTCAGTTAAGCATCCAACTCTTGATTTCAGCTCACGTTCAGGGCTGTGAGATCAAGTCCCATGTCAGGCTCCATGCTCGATGTGGAGCCTGCTTGAGACTCTTTCTCTTTCTCTCTCTCTCTCTCTCTTTCCCTCTGCCTTTCCAACACCCCTTATGATCTCTCTCTCTCTCTCTAAAATAGAAATAAATAAAAAATAAATCTACACAGTGCATTGATAATAGTGCACAGTGTACTCAAAGTTACATTTGAGAAGGGAAATGGTGATGAAAGAGACTGAAACTTTAAAGGATTTACATTTTTTTCAAGTAAAAATACATTCATGTATTGTTTAGCAATTAAAGAGAAGGTGTTTCCCCCCCCCCCATGAAAGAAGAGAACTTAACTTAAGCATTTTTCTATTCAACTAAATTAAATCAAACTCAAGTCATTATCCTCTAGGCAATGTCATGTAACTTCCATACATACCCTATTTTCTAGAATATCACCCAGTTCACTGGGTCTGAATCCTTGATGAACTCAGGCTTTCGTTAGGCTTATTCTTTGACTTATCCAACAACACAGCCAATTGGCTGTAAAATTAGATTTGTAGAGTGTTCAGAAATGAATATTCAGACTTTTAGTAAAGGTAGTTCTGAGATTGAAATTATCATGAAATTACTCCATCTTACCGAATTTGAAAGCATAATGTCACAGAAGGTGGTGGCATTTCTCCAGAGATGGGTAATTATCTTAACCATTGCTGTTAATAGTGTTCTGCTGTGCAGTTACTATTTGTCTATGCATATAAAGTGCTCCCTCAGAAAAGACTGTTAAATTCCAGAACTCAACTGTAATTCTACTACTGGATTTTTTTTTTTTTTGAAGATGTTCATTCCATTAGAAGTTAGTAATTTGAGAAAACACAAATACACACTTAACAATGGTTGTACATTTAGGAATAGAAGGGAAGGAAGAATCTGAAGGTTGAGGATATAGACAAATTTTGCCCCCTCAGTAATCCTAGAAACTGCAAAGTGGAGATATTAATATTATTATTATTATTACATCTCATTTTTCACACTAAAAAAATAAGATTCAGGGGGCACCTGAGTGGCTCAATGAGTTAAGCCTCTGACTCCTGATTTTTGCTCAGGTCATGATCTCAGGGTCATGGGATCAATCCCCATGTTGGGCTCTGTTCTTGGTGTAGGGTCTGCTTGAGATTCTCTCTCCCCTTCCCCTTCCCCACCCATGCATGCACTCTCTCTCCCTCTCTCTAAAATAAATAAATCTTTAAAAAAAATAAGACTCAGAAAAGTTGAGCAATTTGCCCAAATCCACACAGTGAGTAGTAAGTACAGTTTTTTTTTTCTTGATTCAAGGTTTAACACTTTTTCGACTCCATTATTGTCTCTACCTTCATGAAACTATGTTCTGAAATTTGAAGACACATATTCAAATTGATCTACTGAGTCAACTAATATTTCACTCACATTTGTTGGATGTTTGCTGTAGATTCATCTCTATTCCAAATTCTTATATAATAATCACTTAAATCTTATTAGAACACTGTGAGATACATATTATTATCTCTGCTTTACAAATGAAGAAATGGCTGCCTAGAAATTAAACAGTTTACTCATGCACACCACCAGGAAGTAGTAAAATAAAATTACAAATACATAATTTCTGGCTCAAGCAAATACTTTTCTCATTAGCGTTAAGATTTTATTATTTGTAAGAAAGAGCTCTCATCAGCAGACATGAACCTTGAACAAGTTTTGTCCCTAAATAGACACATGTTTTTCAGTCCAGTTAACTACTTTTGTTGTGGGACACTTGTCAAGCAAATCAGTGTGGGTCAGAATTTTTTATATATGGCTGAGAACCATCTGGTGATATTAGCAGAACAACCTATGTCTAAATAATGTCATGTGTGAGCCAACAAGAGATCCATCCTTTCACTCCTTCTCAAGGGACCTCCCAGCCTCCTCTGTAAGAGTGGGTGTTAGGGCTCCCCTTATACTGATCCAGAGTAATTTGTTTTAATAATGTCTGAGATCTCTGAAGTAATGGTCTCATGATCTCAACTAGAGTTTTTAAGGAAGAAAGAAATGTGAATAAATAGAACATTTCAATTTTAAGTTCAGAAATACCTAGAAAATTGACTATCCAAAAAATGCGTTAGGATGCATGTTACTATAAGCCTCAGGAAAGTGATTTGAATGAAAACATTTATTTACATGGCAAGCTCCAAAATGGCAGACATCTGGGACAACGTGAAAGCAAGAAAGATAACCAGAACTACTTTCTAGCCTCGCAATTTCTGTAAATCATGATGACATTATTTATGAGTGTTTATTACACTATGGGCACTGCAAATGTGGTAATTAATTCCATCCTTAAGAATGAGGTAGTTTATTAGCTCCATTTTACAGGTGAGGAAACTAAGGCCAGAAAATGGCAAGGGTGGAATTCAAACCCAAATCTACCTTTGTTTTGAAAGTCAGTGCCTTTGCTACACTGGATCCAGGCAGATGGCAAGGGCATGGAATCCATACTGAGTTTTTGAGTGTTGTTGAATAGGCCACAGATTGTAAATTTGGTACAGCTTCGCATTATTCCAGAATGGGATCTTCTGAGCTGTCTGCATTATTTCATCTGAAATGTAAGTTCTCAAAAACTCAATCACAGCCATGATCAAAAAAAGGTAACATTTTCCAAAGGTGATGAGCAGGACTTTGCTTTAACCATTTGGAGGGGAATGTTGGTCACTGAGGAACTTTTAAAAGTATGAATTTTTCAAAAAACCAAAAGATGGAAGCAGTATAAGAGAAATATCTCAGCCATCTCCCAGTTTAAGAAGTAAAACCTGACAAACAAACCCACTTAAAGCCCTCCAAGTATCCCACCCTGATTTAATTTCCTTCCCTCTCTTCCAGACATAGATCTCTGTCCTAAATTAGGAGTGTGTATCATTGTCATGAAAGTCTCTATAACTTTCACATTTGTTTGTATTCTTATGACATATATTTAATTTTACACATTTTAAATTTAATGCAAATTGACACATATATGTGTATTCTCATGAAATTTGTTTTACTTCTCATTATGTCCACAATATTCATCCATGTTAATGTATTTAGCTCTAGTTCATTCATTTTTACTGCTCAATAGTATTCTGTCATATGAATATATCACAATTATTAGACATTCTATAATTGATATATTTCCCAACGTTTTGACTATGACAAATTATGCTTCGAATTCTTCCATGTGTCTCATTATGTATATGTTGAGAGTTCTGGGGATAATCTGCAAAATGAAATTGTTAAGCAATAGATTTATGTATTTAATTTTAGTAAAATACAACCAATTGTTCTAACTGGTTGTGTCAATTTACACACCAAGAGTTTTATTTTTCTAAATTAGCTCCAGTGCTTGTGATTGTTGTTTTTACCTTCTGCTAATCTGAATGTTTTAAGAAATATCTCATGATTTTTAAGTGCATATCTTTGATTATTAGTGAAGTTGAATGGCTTTTCATATGTTCTTAAGCCATGCGATTCTCTGCTTGTTCATATTTATGTCTATATTTCTATTGCATTATTGTTTTTTCCTATTGATTTATAGGTATTTTTGTATATTATGGATATACATTATTTTTGTCTGTGTATGCACTGCAAAAAATTTCTCCTATCTGTGATTTATCTACTTGACCTTAGCATTGGTAATATCAAACAGACAAAACCAATCACAATTTCACAAGTTTTGGTGCTACCATTTTTACTTTCCAAGAACATCCTAATGACATTAAATGTGTCTTTAAGTAGACACATTTAAATTTTCATGTAATTTTCCTTTTGGACAAAATAATCTTTATGTGATTAGCTCAGAATTTTTTACATGTGAATTACTTTTGATCTAATTTTATGTGGCTGGGTTGTTCTTTTTAATGTTCCAGAAGTTGAAAAAAGTAGTGTTTCCTTCAAGACAATTTATTTTAATATCTTTTCTTCCTCTAGACCCAGCAGAAAACTGGAAAAATACAGACTGTGCATATGGAAAGGAGTTCCCTTCAAAGTGAACGTCAGGATTACAAGTTTACTCTAATTAGGAAGGATGGATGCTCACAGATTAGTTCTTGGTTATCTAGAACCTACACCCTCTCTCATGTAGGTATCATTTCCCTTATATCAAATTGGGAGGCAGTGTGCTCAGTGGGTAAGACTTTGGGGTCAGAAAGACTTGAGCTGAGATCAGAAAGTTTCATCACTTTTTATAGCACCTTTGTAAGCAAATTATTTAAAACCTCTGAACCCCAGTTTCTGTCTCTGAAAGTCTCACAAATGCTGCCTTTGTCCTGAGCCACCTTAGAGATTAAATGAGATCATGTTGGTGTGGTACTTCTGTGTAGTAAACGTTCAATTAATCTTTATTAATTAATGTTCAATTAAATTACTATTACATGGTCCTAATGAAACCCTCATTCAACTGAAAAAAGTGCTTTCAAAATGTTATGATTTGTTAAAGAAAACATATCTCCCCCCCTTCTTTAGAGGATACTTTGAGGACTAAGATTCTTTCTGGAAAATATGCAGCTCTGTAGGGAACTGAACATTAGCTCCTCTTGTCTCAGCTCCCCAAATGCCACTGTTGGTCTTACTGAACAACCCAAGAACAGAGTTTATTAGGCTGGCCTTGAAGGTCAATAGCACCTGAAAATATAACCTGTTCATACTGAAATGATAGAAAGCTAACCATGTTGCCCCTGGCAGAACATTTTGTTTGGCCACAATGTTTTTCAAAGCTACAGAACGCCCTACATGTTCTGTTGTCTACAATGTGCTTATTCTTTGGCTTTTTCCAGCACTATATTAAAGCTTATTTGTGTACCCGCTGGATCCTTCTAACACATACACACAATATACACACTAATGCTTAAATTGAGTTAACAGTTCATAAACAGAAAGCAACTTTTTTGTAAAGCAATTGACAGAACTGTTTAGACTTCCTTTGCCAACTGTGATCTACTGGTATGTGCCAGAGACAGACAATTTACTTAGAATTTTGTTAATACTTATCTGATTTTCCTAACACGGATTCAACCCCTCTTAATGCTAGGAAGTTTCAGTCTTCTTCAAGCATCTATCTTAAAAGAACAGATAACCCTAAAAATGTTTTGGTGAAATATTCACCCTAAAAGACCACAAATGGGTAAAGACAACCAGAACTCTTAGCTTGCAGTCCTGGACTATATTATTTACTAGATATGGGATCTGAAAGGAGTCATTTAATACCTCTGAGCCTCAGTTTACCTGATCTGTAAAGTGAGGCTGCTAAAAGAAATAAGAAACTGGAGAGAAGGTCTTCAGCTGATGGTTGCCTAATCAAAGTGAAAGGCAAAAAAAAAAAAGTCCTATGAAAAATATAACCTGTGATTTTCTAGAATACCTCTCTTAGTTTGGATATGAAGATCTATATCCCTTTAGACTTCTAAGTTTACCGTTCTTGGACGACTAACAGGGGTTTCAGTAGAACTTCTCCAAAGTCACATGTCAGGTTCAACAGCTTCATTGACACCAAGCGGTGGATCAAGGTATCTGCTACTGAAGATCATCTGCCCCCTCCCTCAGTAAACAGGGAAATAGCAACAGCTACTTGACCTCATTTTCCCTTCTCTGTGCTGCCTGTAAACAAGTGGTGTGAGGGAAGTACGAGGTCTGCTCAGTGCCAGGGTCCTATTCCTTCCTTCTGACACAGAAAGCTATTTTCAAAGGGAGTTGCTTCTGGCAGGAGTCAGGTAAGGCAGAGCCTGCCTTTGAGCTAACTAACCCAGAATTATTGCTGGTGTTCTCCTGGAGGGTAGGGGCTGGGATAGGAAAATGTATTCCTAAGGACTGTGTCCTCGCAGGCATGTCTCCTCTCCCAAGGGGCAACCCCAAGAACAACATCCCTAAACTCAGGATTTTCTCAAATACATTGTGTTTTGAAATTTAGTGGACCCTGTCTGGAAGGGGACCACTGCCCAGCTCTGAGGAGTACTAAAGGACCCATTTAAAAAGTCCCCTTCCTTTGAGTAAAAATATTACTGCTTCTGCAGTGTCTCGTTAAATACATATTGGAGTGTTTTGCTGAAACATCAATTTGTGTTTTCTTTTTGCAATGTGTTTTCCTCTCCCTCTCCCAAGAAGGTAGCTTTACTCTCTGAGCCCCTCCCTTGCCTCTGAGGAAGTTTGTGTTATGGGTGTGGGAAGGAAAAATGACATATGGACAGTAGCAGAAGAGCTTCCTGGCTTTTATGTTCCCAGAAACCAATCCTTGAGAGGATTGTGCTAGGGAGATGGGAAAGAAGTGAATTTTCTTTGGGAAAGGAGACTTCCCAAGACTGGAGGGAATGAAACTCTTGGAGAATCTTGCCCCATGAAAGAGACTCAGGCTGGAGGCAGGACTCAGGAAGGCTGCACCTGAGGAGGCTGAACCCTAGTAGGGGGATGGAGGAAACTATGGGGTCACCAGACTCCAGAGAGCAACAAAACCGCAACAGTGTCTATCAGCAGGTTAAGAGGGATGGAAGGGGACGCCTGGGTGGCTCAGTGGGTTAAGCCGCTGCCTTCGGCTCGGGTCATGATCCCAGTGTCCTGGGATCGAGTCCCGCATCGGGCTCTCCGCTCGGCAGGGGGCCTGCTTCTCCCCGCCCCTCTCTCTCTGCCTACTTGTGTGGTCTCTGTCAAAAAAATAAATAAAATCTTTAAAAAAAAAAAAAAGAGGGATGGAAGGCTCACACTTTTCCTCTATTTTGAGGAAGCACATTGAGCTCCTCATTTATAATTGGAGCCAAAAAGGAAAAGATTTCTCTCTACCAATAAAAATAATGACAGAAGTAGAATTTTTCTACAATTTCAGGCGGAAAGAGGCTCAAACTTGGATTTAATTTGAAAAAGGTAAAAAAAATGATACCCTTTCCTCCTGCCCAAGTTTGTGGGGCAAAGTTCAAATAGGCTACAAATGCAAATGACTCAGGGACCTAACCGCATAAAATATACTCACTTATTGCCAGTTATTAATTATCAGTGCAGATTTGTTCATCAGAATAGAACACATTAGAACTTGTCCTCAAAAATAGGACAGATAAGCAGAAAATTTTTAAAGGGTTGAAATTGATAGCAAGAGACAAAGCTCACTGTGAGCTGTTGGTAAAAGCATTGGGCCATTTTTATGCGACTCTGGTAAATGACCCTTTTTGTGTATCAACAGCTCAACTTTTCCCACAAATTTCTTCTTCAAAACTAAACAACTGTTAGCACTGTGGAAAAAAACAAAGCAAAACAAATAGTGAACAATGCTCGGGAATTCTTTTGTGGACCTGTCCTTTTTCTCAATTTTTAGGGAACAACAGTATGTGTAAAACTCTTCCTTTAAAATGGGTCTTCTGTTACACCTGGATGGTTTAGTAGATTAAGTGTCTGCCTCTGGCTCAGGTCATGATTCCAGGGTCCTTAGGTTCTGGGATCAAACACACTATCAAGCTCTCTGCTCTGTGGGGAGTCTGCTTCTTCCTCTCCCCCTGCTCCTACTAGCACTGTCTCTCTCTCAAATAAAAAAAATAAAAAAAAAAACCTTAAAAAATAAAATAAAATGGGCCTTCCATGACTGGGTGATAGCTAGGGCAAATAATTATTATTTTTTATTAACATATAATGTATTATTAGCCCCAGGAGTACAGGTTTGTGAATTGTCAGGCTTAAACACTTCACAGCACTCACCATATAGGGTAAATTATTTTTTGACGGTTTTCATTCTCTTTTCAAAAAATAATTTTTCACTGCTATATCCTTATGAATACATGGGCACCCTAGCTACCAGCTCATGCTATTTGGACTCTATTTTTCATCTTCTTGCTAACCTGAGCATCTCTTCTCTTCTCTAGATCACTAGCAACAAGAGAATTATTGAGCAACATATTACTTACAAAAATTCTCATAAGGTTGAAAAGGGATAAAGTTTTCCTTATACATTCAGTAGCAAACTCCTTTAACACACTGTTAAATATCTCTGTTCCCCAAAGTTCTCATTTTGGTTACTCAGCAAGCAGGGTGTTCTCCTTTTCATTTTCCCAAACATGGTCCAGTTTCCTCTGTTTTGCTAAGCAATGCAGTTCTTTTCCTGAACTTAAAATGTCTTCTCAGCTAGGTGCTTAACAAAGCAAAAAGGTCTACTACAGTGAATAGGGCTCCCCACCCCCCATAAAAGAAAGTTCAGCAACTACTTATTAGTACCTGAACATGAACTTAAATGTCTCTTTCTGCCTTACTCTTATCTCATTCCCACAATTCAGTGATCAAAGTGTATTTTCCCAAATATAGAGAGCAATCTCTCTTAGAAGAGTTGTAATGAATAGAATTTTCTCTACCTGATTACATATTATAACTGCTTGTCAGAGCTGTTAGCTGTTAGAAAATTCTAAGAGCAGCAGGATGTTGGAAAATTCAGGGTCAAGTGTATCAAAAAGATGCTCCTTTCTTGAAGGTGGTCAGAAATTTCTGATTTTCTTAAATTCTAAAATAGTTTGAATAGTAGGAAGTAAGAGTAATTTTGAAAAGATTCTGTTCTGGCTGCTATTGTTGTATAATAAATTACACCCTAAACTTAGTGGCTTAAAACAGAAATTTTACTTTGCTTATCATTATTATTATTATTATTACTATTATTTTGAATCAGGAATTTGGGAAGAGATTGCCTGGATGGTTTTGGCTTGGGGTCTCTCCAGGAGTTGTAATCAGATGTCATTGGAGCTATTATCTGAAAGCTAGCTGGGGCTGGATGTTCAAGATGACTCACTCATAGGGTTGACAGTTGGTATTGACTGTTTGCCGGGAGTGTCACAGGGCCTGTTGGATGCAGCATCTACTTGTGGTTTTTCCATGTGGTTTGGCTTCCTGATAGCATGGTGACCTCATGGTAGTTGGGCTTCTTACATGACAGTTCCAGGCTCCAAGTATAAGTATTCTAGTGAACAAGACAAAGCTACATTACCTTTTATGACCCATCTTGGAACTCACACAGCATCACTTCTACCATGCTTTACTAATAGAAGCAGCCACAAGCCCTGCCCAGATTCACACCAAGAGGAATCAGACTCCCTTCTTGACAGGGGAGTGGCAGGGTCATATACTAAAAGAGCGAGAAGAATGGGGGGGATATTATGGCAGCCTTTTTTTTTTTTAATTTGACAGACAAGAGATCACAAGTAGACAGAGAGGCAGGCAGAGAGAGAGGGGAGGGGGGAAACAGGCTCCCTGCTGAGCAGAGAGCCTGACATGGGGCTCGATCCCAGGACCCTGGGATCATGACCTGAGCCGAAGGCAGAGGCTTTAACCCACTGAGCCACCCAGGCGCTCCCTGGAAGCCATTTTTGAAAGTTTAATCTCTCTGATTACATAGGGGCCACAGCCAGAGGCTCAACCATGCTGATTTTATAGCCACAATGTGAGTAGACAAAAATGCAATGTGGAATTGAGTTATCATTGTCCTTTCAGAAGAGCCAATTCTACAGTCCTCTTCCATTGTCACCGTCTTGTACTAAATCACTCATCATTGCACTGTCAGAAATGTACCTGAGGAGATGTGGCTTGAGTTTCCTCTGTCAGTAGAAAGGTATGGCCATCTGAGGATATACAATAGATTTTTTTCCTTGTAATTGAGGTTCATAGTTTTACATATAATTGGAAATTATTTTGTTTTAAAGTGATTGATTGGATCTAGTCCTATGTGGGCATGGACCTTGTATTTCACTAGTTTGTCCTACCTACAACCAAGTAGCAAAATTAGATCTTTAGTCTATGGAAATCTACATAATACAGCCACCTCAGGCTATCTATAATATTTTTCTCAAGCTACCTATCACCAAGCCCACAAAATATGCTCCTATTAGGCTAAACTATTTGTATCTCAGAATGGTTTAGGGCTCCTGGGTGACTCAATTAGTTAAGGGTCTGCCTTTAGCTCAGGTCATGATCCTGGAGTTCCAGGATTGAGTCCTGTGTTGGGGGGTGGGGGGTCTCTGCTCAGCTGGGACTCTGTTTCTCCCTCTGATCCTCCCCTATCTCGTGCTTTCTCTCTCTCACTCTCTCTTTCAAATAAGTAAATAAAATCTTTAAAAAAAGAGAAAGTTTTAGACTTGATTTTACAAAGCTTTCTACCCAAACTGTCACATGTTCTTAATAATTCTTAATAGTTTATCCATTGAAAAACTTCGGGCATCATTAATTATCAAGTAGAATCCATGGTTAGGATACAGAAAATGGCAAAGTGTGTGTGTGTGTGTGTGTGTGTGTGTGTGTGCGCGCGTGCGCGCGCGCGTGCATGTTTTAAATATGTATTGCCTTTTTTTTCCAGTGGAGAGGCTTTAGAATTTCTCCTTCTATCATATCCAGGTTTCTGAATTATGGAGATCAACACTGTTTAGTATTTGGACAGTATTTTTTCTAAATGAAAATATGACACCAAATCACACTGAGCACTCTGTTTATATTTCTGCATAACTGAAGACCTCAACTTTATTTAATGGGATCTTTGAGCTCAACATAGTGGGAAAAACAGGATACTCTCTCTGACAAAGCTATGTGGCAGTTCTGCAAAATAAGCTCCCGATAAGGCTATAATCCCTTTGTTGGCTTAACCATGACTAGATTTGAGACTCTGGAAAAGTCTACAAAGGACTTTCATGTAATATGGGTAATACATTTATTATTCACATACTCTGAAGGGAACCAGAGGGAGAGGTGTTAAGGCCTTTGTTCAACGCATGATTTCAGGAAATCTTTAAAGTCAAATTGGATATACCTCTAATTCTGAGAATTCTGAAGATCCTGCCCTATTCCTAGTCCTCTGAGGAACAAATACATGTGGTTGATATAGCAATAAGGGAAGAGGTAGCATATCTTTCAGGTCAACCTGATTTATGGGGCAAAGATATGCTCTCATGATTTAATTCCGAGTTTAAATTCAATTAGGCTGAAAGTCATATCCAGGAAGCAAATAGCAGATTAGAGGGATTCATCCTTGGCCTACTAATATTACCTCTTGGTGGTGAGTAGGAGGAAAAAGAGGCTTTGATCAGTCTTTGTAGTTTTGACTCAAATCCGTGAGGTTTTATATTGTTGGAAAGTGAGACATGTGGGTGTGCTCGGGTAGACTTCCATCCTTAAACTGTAGTCATCATTTAAAGAAGTGATTTGCAAAGCCACAGACTGCCTCATATGGCCAAAACCATATTCACTGGCACTCTTTCAAATCCTGCTTCCCCATCCTCTGGAATCTTCTGGTGTGCAGGCAGGGTGTCTGGACCTCAGATGTGGTATTCCACAGCAGTCGGTCTTAGTTTTGTCTACAATGAGAAAAACCAATGAATGAGAAAATGATGAATGAGAAAATTCTGATGCCTAAGCTTACCTAACTTGATTAAATCAGAAATGCCGAGGACCAGGGTTCAGGCATTAGTAGTTTTTAAAGCTATTGAGGGGTTCCAATATGCAACTCAAGTTGAGAACACTGTTTTCAAGTTCTACATTCAATGCTGGAGAATCAGTATTCTCAATCTCCTAACCTGTGGCATGTGGGCTTTTTTGGAGGGCCCCAGTAAAGTCTAGGGTACTGTACTATACATAGAAGTTTGGGAGTTTAGGATAGGACTGATCTTCATTATAAATTCAATATAGCTGGGATCAGCTGATTTCACAAACTCCATCAATAGCTATCAGTTCACAGACATTAAAAAATTATAAAAAGGCCAGGCTCCATGGAGCTGAGGGTTGCCATTTTTTTCCTCCTTTTCCATAATAGTGTTCTATATCCTTCCATTCGCTGCCCATCCCCAGACTGCTGTCTGGCGATGTTTTTATTTTTAACTAAGAAAAATAAATTTGTGGGCTGTGCTGACCATTCTTTGCCCCTCTGTAAGGCAGTCAGCAGCTGTGTTCACAAAGATGTGGAAGGTGGACCTCTTCCAATAAGCAGTTGAGGACAATCATGCTTTGAGCTGTAAAGAGGTCACTGAGCAAGGGTGATAAAGTCTGTTGTATCTCCTTTTTGAAACTGGATGAAGGGATGTGAAGAAGGGGAGCAAGGGTGCTGTAGGAAGTTATATACATAGTTTTGTTGCTACTTATAAATTGAAGAGAAAGAGCTTGGAAAACAAGGGCCTTTAGAGTTGGAAGCTCTTTGGTGTTGTCTCTGACTAGTTCCTTGAGGCTGGCTCCTGATAAACTCAATAATGGGCAGAACTCCAGTCTTCAAGCGCCTTTGCTGTAGGTCCTGGAACACATCTGTTATCTTCCCATCTATTTCACCCAGGAAATCATCTTTTTCACTTCAGGGAAGAAATAGTAAACAATTCAAGATCCAAAAGTTTATATACCACACATGATGAAAATCCAATGCTAAGCAGGCAAGGCAGAAGTTTCAAGTGGAAGTAATTGCTAAGATTCTTGCCTCTCCTCAGAAGTCTGGAGAAGGTATTCCATTCTGTTTTTAACCTCTCCCAATTATAGTGCTAAAAGCACAAAACTGTGATCCTGTTCTTGGAAAACTTACACACATAGCTGTTTTTGCATATGGTTGTGGCCTTTGTGGGGTATGATATCTGGGGAAATGGTTTCTTGAGTTGTGCTTAGCTTTACAATTGTTTGCTCAAATTTATTTTTGTATATTTAGGAAAACAGTTTCTTATGTGAAATGATTTAATCACTTGATGAAAATGGATTAGCACATATATCACAAGTATGAATTTTACCAAGGAGAGCAATATATATTTATTGAGAAAAAAGACACAAAGCATTTTTTATTTGAAATTTCTTAGGGAAAATTATCAAAGTAAGCAGATTTTTCTTAGTCTTTTGTTCCTGTAACATCTGCTAGTCAATCTGATGCATTATAGGATAGTGAACTACCTACAAGATTTGAACATTCCAATCCTGGCTCTGTCATTTAAATGACCAGATGACTTTAAACAGGTTATTCAGCTTTTCCACATCCCAATCTTCACATCTATAAATAGGATTTAAAATAGTACTTACCTGATAGGGTGGATGCAAAGATTAAACCAGATCATAAAAGTTAAATTAGTGTTGTTAGAATAATTTATGAATCTCACTTCAGTTTAGTGCAGAAACTGCTTTTTTACTTTTAGAAGGAATATTGATTCATTGTTTGTGTATAACACCCAGTGCTCCATGCAGTATCTGCCCTTCTTAATACCCATCACTGGGTAATCTTGATTTTAAAGACCAGTGTGATGTTAACTGAATTGGATTTTTCTACATTAAAATTTACAACTGCTTTTGAAAATTAGGATTTAATTTTTATTTCTCTGTGAGCACTAATAAAAATACAGCACATCTTCTTAAGAAAAATTGAGTCTTATCAACTGTGATACAATCTAACTGATGAATTTTTTTTAAATTTTGCTTTAGATCTTAGAATCCTGGAGTATTAATGCTAAACTGAAACTTAAAAAGCATTTTTTCAGGTGTAGCTACAGAGTCTGATGTATTCAAGCCTTCAAAAAGAAGACCCATGAAGACATGATCTCTCTTGCCACACTTTCAGTCTGTCTTCTCTGTGTGTCTCTATCTCTCCTCTGAGAATTCTACTCTTCCAAAATAAGAGATTCTCTCTCCCTCCTCCCTCCACTTAAATCCTTTTTGCATCCTGCATGCTCTAGATGCCTCAGTCTGGACTAGTTGCTCATGAGAACTCTTCAACTTAGGTGTTGCTGACTGGTTGGGGGAAGGTTTGGATTCTAGTCAGTGAAAGAAAGCAAAAGTGGGGGCTCCATTTGATTTTGGTCCACCTATCACCTAGAGTTCTGGTTTATTTTCTTGCTGATTTGCCCCGAAAGCAAACATACCTTGCCAGGATGAACATTCATTTTAGGAGAAGACAACAAACATAATCTAATCTCATAGGATGAAAATATTGATATCAAGGTTTTGACTCCACTTTTTGTGAAAACATTACTTTAATAACCTTAAATAACATGATCTGCTGGCTGTAAGTGGTTCTCTTTACCATTCTGGAGATTCAGAAACAACTCTTGGAGAACAGAGAGTGGGGAACTTTCTGTTGTGCTATATCACTTCCATATAGAATAGGGCTAAATATGTAAGTTTTCCTTTCTTTACAATTTTGCAGTGCAGTTTCTTCTAACAGACCAAAATACACCCAAAATCTAGTGTATGGCTCTGTTCTATTTACCTGTCTGATCATGTTCTCTTTTTTTTCCTTTCTTTTCCTTTTCTTATTCCTTTTTTTTTTTTTTTTAACTAAAGACTTTCTGGTCTTTACATCTTTCACCTTTACAGTTACATTCTATCTTTTCAATGTATTTAACTTTATTTTGTATATATAAATTTTTCTTTCTTTATAATTTTGAGACATAGTTTCTTCTAACAAATTGGCCAAAATACACTCAGGAGATAGTATATTGCTCTGTTCTGTTCACCTACTGTTTATATCCCTTCCTTTATTTGTTGTTATTAGTTTTTTTTCTCTTTTGTTTTCTTCTTGTCTTTTAATTTCTATTTTAACAGTTACATTCTATCCTTCCATTGAATGTAATTATATTTTTGTACATATATAATTTTTTTTCTTTATAATTTTGGGATCTAATTTTCTAAAAAAACAGACCCAAATACACACAGAATCCAGTGTATTGCTCTATTCTGCTCATCTGTCTAATTATATTCTTTTTTTTTTTTCTTCCCCAGTTTCAAGTCTCATCTGATTTGTTTCGTGTATACTTCCCTGGGGTCATTGTTGCCCTTTTAGTATTTTGTTCTCTTATTCATATTCTCTGGACAGAATGACAAGATGGAAAAACTTACCTCAAAAAAGAGAACAAGAGACCGTATTGACTGCCAGGGGCCTAATCAGTATGGACCTAAGAAAGATGTCAGAACTAGAGTTCAGAATAACAATTATAAAGATGCTGGGTGGTCTTGAAAAAAGACACTAGAGACTCCCTTTCTGAACAAGTCCAACCCAGTCTAAACAAGTCAAATTCAAAAAGGCCATTAATAAAATGCAATCATAAATGGAGGCCTTGGTGATATAGAAGACCAAATGAGGGAGAATAAAGAAGCTGAGAAAAAGAGATAAACAACTACTGGATCACAAAGGGAAAATTTGAGAAATAAATGATATCATAAAGCAAAAACAATATTAGAATAATTGGGATCCCAGAAGAAGAGGAAAGAGAGAGGATGACAGAAGGTATATTGAGACAAATTATAGCAGAGAAATTCCCTAATCTGGGGAAGGGAATAGACACCAAAGTCCTGGAGGCATAGAGAGCCTCCCTCAAAATAAATAAAACAGGTCAACACCCCAACATATGATATGAACTTAAAAATCTCAGAGACAAAGAGAAAATACTAGAAGTAGCTTGGGACAAGAAGTCAGTAATGTACAGGGGTAGAAACATTAGACTGACAGCAGAACTATCCATAGAGACCTAGCAGGCCAGAAAGGACTGGCATGATATAATCAGAGTGCTAAATGAGAAAAATATGCAGCCAAGAATATTTTATTCAGCTAGGATACCTTTCAAAATAGAAGGAAAGATAAAAAGTTTCCAGTTTCCAGGACAAACAGAAACTTAAAGACTTTGTGATCACTGAACCAGTCCTATAAGAAATATTAAAAGGAATCCTCTAAGTGAAAAGAGAGCCCAAAAGTAACAAACAAGGACCAGAAAGGAATGGAGACAATATAAATCAATAGTCACTTTACAGGTAACACAATGGCACTAAATTCATATATTTTGGTAGTTACTCCAAATGTAAATGGGCTAAATGCCCTAATCAAAGAACACAGGTATCAAATTGGATAAAAAAAAAAAAAGCAAGCCCCATTGATATGTTGTCTGAGAAAGATTCATTTTAGACCCAAAGATGTCTCCAGATTTAAAACAAGGGGATTGAAAACCACTTTTCATGCTAATAGACATCAAAAGAAATCAAAACCACATTGAGAGACCAATTTATACCAGTTCGAATGGCCAAAATCAACAGGACAGGAAACAACAAGTGCTGGAGAGGATGTGGAGAAAGGGGAACCCTCTTACACTGTTGGTGGGAGTGCAAATTGGTGCAGTCACTTTGGAAAACAGTGTGGAGATTCCTCAAAAAACTAAAAATAAAGCTACCCTATGACCCTGCAATTGCACTACTGGGTATTTACCCCAAAGATACAGAGGTAGTGAAAAGAAGGGCTGTCTCTATCCCAATGTTCATAGCAGCAACATCCACAATCACCAAACTATGGAAAGAGCCGAGATGCTCTTCAACAGATGAATGGATAAAGAAGATGTGGTCCATATATACAATGAAATATTATACCTCCATCAGAAAGGATGAATACCCAACTTTTGTATCAAGATGGATGGGACTAGAGGAGATTATGCTGAGTGAAATAAGTCAAGCAGAGAAAGTCAAATATCATATGGCTTCACTTACTTGTGGAGCATAAGGAATAATGTAGAGGACATTAGGAGAAGGAAAGGAAGAGTGAATTGGGGGAAATTGGAGGGGGGGATGAAGCATGGGAGATGGTGGACTCTGAGAAACAAACTGAAGTTTTTTTAGAAGAGAAGAGGGTGGGGGAATGGGTGAGCCTGGTGTTGGGTATTAAAGAGGGCAAGTATTGCATGGAGTACTAGGTGTGGTGCATAAACAATGAATTTTGGAAGACTGAAAAAATAAAATTAAATTAAGTTCTTAAAATTAAAAAAAAGAAAGCTGGGGTGGCAATCTTTATATCAGACAAATTAGATTTTAAATCAAAGACTGTAATAAGAGCTGAGTAAGGACACCATATCATAATTAAAGGGTCTTTTCAACAAAATCTAACAATTATAAACATTTATGTCCCCAACATGGGAGTAGCCAAATACACAAGCCAATTGATAACAAAATCAAACATATCCATAATAATACAATAATAGTAGGGGACTTTAACACCCCCTCACTGCAATGGACAGATCATCTAATCAGAAGATCAAAAAAGAAATAAGGGCTTTCAGTGACACACTGGACCAGATGGACTTCATAGATATATTCAGAACATTCCATCCTAAAGCAACAGAATGCACATTCTTCTCTAGTGTGCATGGGACATTCCCCAGAATAGATCACATACCAGGTCACAAAACAGGTCTCAACTGGTACCAAAAGACTGGGATCATTCCCTGCATATTTTTGGACCTCAATGCTTTGAAACTAGAATTCAGTCAGAAGAGGAAATTTGGAAAGAGCTCAAATGCATGGAGGCTAGAGAGCATCCTACTAAAGAATGAATTAATCAATCAGGAAATTAAAGAAGAATTTAAAAAATTCATGGAAACAAATGAAAATGAAAACACAACTGTTTAAAATCTTTGGAATGCAACAAAGGTGGTCCTAAGTGGGAAGTTAAAAGCAATACAAGCCTTTCTCAAAAAACAATAAATTTCTCAAATACACAACCTAACCTTACACCTAAAGGACTTGAAGAATGAACAGCAAATAAATTCTAAATAAGAGAAATAGAGATCAGAGCAGAAATCAATGAAATAGAAACCAAAAGATTGGTAGAACAGATCAATGAGACTAGGAGCTAGTTCTTTGAAAGAAATAATAAGATTGATAAGCCCCTGGCCAGACTTATCAAAAAGAAAAGAGAAAGGACCAAGTAAATAAAATCATGAGAGAGGAGAGATAACAACCAACACTAAAGAAATACAAACACTGCAGGAACATTTTATGAGCACCTATATGTCAACAAATTAAGCAATCTGAAAAAAGTGTATCCATTTCTAGAGGCGTGTAAACTACCCAAACTGAAGAAATAGAAAATCTGAACAAACCCATAATCAGCAAGGAAATTGAAGCAGTAATAAAAAATCTCCCAACAAAACCTCAGGGCTTTTGGGCTCCCCCCAAATGAACCCAGGGCCAGATAGCTTCCCAGGGGAATTCTACCAAACATTTAAAGAATTAATACCTATGCTTCTGAAGCTGTTTCAAAAAATAGAAATGAAAAGAAAACTTCCAAACTAATTTATGAGGCTAGCATTCCCTTGATCCCAAAACCAGACAAAGACCCCACCAAAAGGGAGAATTACTGACCAATATCCCCAATGAACATGGATGCAATACTTCTCACCAACATACTAGCCAATAATATCCAACAGTACATTAAAAGGATAATTCACCACAACCAAATGGGATTTATTCCTTGGCTGCAAGTTTGATTCAACATCCACAAATCAGTCAATGTGATACACTATATAAATGAAAGAAAGGACAAGAACCATATGATATTCTCAATAGATGCAGAAAAGCATTTGACAAAGTACAGCATTCTTTCTTAGTTAAAACTCTTCACAGTGTAGGGCTAGAGAGAACATACCTCAATATCATAAAAACCATATATGAAAAGCCCACAGTGAATATCATTCTCAATGGGGAAAAGCAGAGCTTTTCCTCTAAGATCAGGAACACAGCAGGGATGTTCACTCTCACCATTGTTGTTCAATATAGTATTGGAAATCCTAACCTCAGCAAGACAAAAAGAAATGAAAGGCATCAGAATCAGCAAAGAAGAAGTTAAACTCTCACTCTTTGCAGATGACACGATATGTGGAAAACCCAAAAGACCCCACTCCAAAATTGCTAGAATTCATACAGGAATTCAGCAAAGTAGCAAGATATACAATCAGTGCATAGAAATCAGTTGCATTCCTATACACTAACAATGAGGCAGAAGAAAGAGAAATTAAGGAGTCTATCCCATTTACAATTGCCCCCCAAACCAAAAGATACCTAGGAATAAATCTAACCAAAGAGGCAAAGGATCTGTATTCAGAAAACTATAGAACACTCATGAAAGAAACTGAAGAAGACAAAAGAAATGGAAATGTTCCATGCTCATGGATTGAAAGAATAAATATTGTTAAAATGTCTATGCTACCTAGAGCAACCTATACTTTTAATGCAATCTCTATCAAAATACCATGATCATTTTTCATAGAGCTGGAACAAATGATCCTAAAATTTGTATGGAACCATAAAAGACCCCGACTAGTCAAAGGAAAGTTGAAAAAGAAAACCAAAACTGGTGGCATCACAGTCCTGGACTTCAAGCTCTATTACAAAGCTGTAATCATAAAAACAGCATGGCATGGTACTAGCCCAAAAAAACAGACACATATATCAGACACATATATCAATAGAACACAATAGAAAACCCAGAAATGGAACCTCAACCCTATGAGCAACTAATCTTCGACAAAGCATGAAATCATATCCAATGGAAAAAAGACAGTTTCTTCAACAAATGGTGTTGGAAAAATTGGGCAGCCACATGCAGAAGAATGACTCTGGACCATTTCCTTACACTACATACAAAAATAGACTCAAATGGATGAAAGACCTCAATGTGAGACTGGAATCCATCAAAACCCTAGAGAAGAACACAGGGAAAAACCTCTTTGACCTCAGCCACAGCAACTTCTTGCTAGACATATGTCCAAAGGCAAGGGAAGAAAGGAAAAAAGGAACTATTGGGACTTCATCAAGATAACAAACTTTTGCAAAGGAAAAAAGCAAAGGAAACAGTTGACAAAGGAAAAGACAACTGACAGAATGGGAAAAGATATTTGCAAATGACATAATAAAGGGGTAGTATAAAAAATGTATAGAGAATTTATCAAACTCAACATCCAAAGAACAAATAATTCAGTAAGGAAATGAGCAAAAGACATGAACAGACATTTCTCCAAAGACCTATAAATGGCCAACAGACACATGAAAAGATGCTCAATATCACTCAGCATCAAAAAAATACAAATCAAAACCACAATGCAATACCACCTCACACCAGTCAGAATGGCTAAAATTAACAAGTCAGGAAACGACAGATGTTGATGAGGATGAAGAGAAAGGGGATACCTCCTATGTTTTTGGTGGGAATGCAAGCTGGTGCAGCCACTCTGGAAAACTTTATGGAGGTTCCTCAAAAAGTTGAAAATAGAACTACCCTATGATCCAGCAATTTCACTACTGGGTATTTACCCTAAAGATACAAAGATAGTAATGTGAAGGGGCACCTGCACCCCAATGGTTATGGTAGCAATGTCCGCAATAGCCAAACTATGGAAAGAGCCAAGATGTCCATTGACAGATGAATGGATAAAGAAGATGTGGTACATATATACAGTGGAATATTATACAACAATAAAAACCAAAATCTTGTCATTTGCAATGATGTGTATGGAATTAGAGGGTATTGTGCTAAGTGAAATAAGTCAATCAGAGAAAGGCAACCATCATATGATCTCACTGATATGTGGAATTTAAGAAATACAACAGAGGATCATAGGAGAGGAAAAAACAAAAGATGAAATCAGAGAGGGAGATAAACCATAGAGACCCTTAATCATAGGAAACAAACTGAGGGTTGCTGGAGGGGAGCGGTGTAGAGAGATTGGGTAACTGGGTGATGGACATTAAGGAAGACACATGATATAATGAGCACTGAATTTTATATAAGGCTGATGAATCACAGGCTTGTAACTCTGAAACTAATAATACATTATATGTTAATTAGCTGAATTTAAAAAAACATTTTTAAAAAGAGTAAAAAACAATACTATACATTAGATTCTTCTAGAAAATAAAAACTAAGGGATGCCTGGGTGGCTCAGTTGGTTAAGCAGCTGCCTTCAGCTCAGGTCATGATCCCAGCGTCCTGGGATCGAGTCCCACATCGGGCTCCTTGCTCAGCAGTGAGCCTGCTTCTCCCTCTGCCTCTGCCTGCCACTCTGTCTGCCTGTGCTTGCTCCTGCGCTCTCTCTCTCTATCTGACAAATTAAAAAAATATATATATTTAAAATTAAAAAAAAGAAAAGAAAAACTAAAAAAAATAAAGTTTCAGAGCAGCTTATAATCTTGGGGCTCACTAAATTTCAACTCTTGGTCCATCTCTGTTAGATATTTCACTACTTGCTCATAAGTAAGTTTGAATCACTCATCCCCTTAACACACTGACCTTCCCTACTTAGTGTGCTGTCATCTAGTTCTGTTTACTTAGGGCTCACTGAGTAAACATTCAACACATATTTATTCAACATCTAACCTTTACCAGGCACTGTTCTAGGATGTTGAGATACTTCAGTGAAAAAAATTGGCAAACAACATTAACCCTCATAGAGGTTACATTTTGCTGAGAAAAGACAGACATAAAAAATAAAGTCATTAGAAGGAGGGAAGTGCTATGGGAAAAAAGCAAACAGAGCAAAGTCCAGGGATTAGAATTTCCAGGGCAGTATTATTTGCAATTTTAAGTAGAATGTCCTGGGGCAGGACTCTTTCATGCTGTAACCTCATCTGACTTTACTATTATGGTTCTATTTCTTCTTGAACAAATCAGGTTGACCTTTATCATTCTTTGGGATCCTCACACTTCCCCTGGATATAGGTAAAAGGCATTAGAGTGTTTGCTTCAGAGTTTTTCTGTCATTTAAAGGAATAATTCTCTGTTCTATGAAGCTAGAATTTGTGTTATTTTGTTCCAGATTGTGAGAGTATATTAAACAACTAAATCATTCAATATTTAAAAAAAATAAATCTGCCTCTACAGCAGTTTTAGAGTTTGGTTAGTTTCCACCAACATGTTCCTTATTGAAACATTTCTGAATTAGTTTTTAAAAACAGATATGCTAGTGTGAAATAGATATGTATCTTAAGAATTTCCAACCACTGACTTCACACTAATTTTATGCTTAATTACATAATTTTTCTGATCTAGAATTTTGATCTTTTTTTAAGATTTTATTTATTTATTTGAGAGAGAGTGAGAGCACAGAAAGAGAGGGAAAGGGAGAAGATGACTCCCTGATGAACAGAAAGCCTAATGTGGGACTCAATCCCAGGACCCCAAGATCGTGACCTGAGCTGAAGGCAGATACTTAACTGACTGAGCCACCCACGTGTTCTAGAATTTTGATCTTTAGAGTACAGTTGTTTTCCCAAGAAGGTGGTATAAAGATGATTACTCAGTTGTGAGACTGAGTTTTTATATGGCTATACATCCCTTACCTGTTTTTTCCACTTCCTTTCATCAACTCCAATTGGGCCAGCCCTCACCTGCCATCCTGTTCCTATCCTACCTAGAACACAGAACTGGGTCTAGAGCTAGGTTCCCAAATCTGCTCTACCTGTTCTATCCTGAATAAGTAACCAGCTGCCTGCCCCTGTTGGAGCAGGGTAGCCCAGACTAGCATGAATGCATTCTTCTTTTAGAACATCAAGATTCATATAAATCTAATGCCATGGTGTTATCACAATTGACTTTGTCCTCTATTTACTGAACACCATCTTATTTCTAAATACACTCTTTGTTTCCTCCGACTTCTTACTAGGAATATTTTTCCTTCTATAACCCTAATAGTAAGTTAGGAAAACTTGCATGTTTTTAGTAATCTGGAATTTGTGTTTAGAGATAAAAACCTTCAAGTTACTGTTCTATTATTCTGGTGTTGGATAATTTTTTAAAAATTGGACTGTCCCCTAAATCTTCAGTCATCTATGTGCTGATGATAGAAAAAGGCTTTGCTATTTCAATAGCTCATAGGGAAGACAGTTGAAGAATTCATTGGCAAGCTTTGGGTGTTGCTTTTTACAGTATTTAATTATGAAATGTAGATGATTCATTGCCCGATTATTGCTACAAAACTGCAATAATCTCAAGGAATTTTTACATAAGATTATAAATGTGGTTGTAAAAAAACAGACATCTGAGAAGAAAGATACATATAAATCAACAGAATGTTTATATGTGGCGCCATGTGGGGGAAGCCTGATATAGCATTAATCCCTCTTGGAATGCACTGAATTTATGGAATGTGGAACATTTTGTTAGAGAGTGAGTATTCATTCTTAATATACCACCACCACCTGTCTGAGACTAGAGTTTGCTTCAGTATTTACCGTGAGACTATAATATTATCAATGCAATGAACCATCGAATGGATTTATAACAGAGAAAAGCTATTAGCCAGCCAATGAAAAGTTTGAACACTTGAACAAATGTTTATTGACAAAACTATTATGTGTCAAATACTTTTCATACAGATATGAAAAACACACTCCCTATTTTGGGGGGAGATTTGCAATCCAGGCTAGGAATTGCATACATAGAGCTTGTGCTCCACTACTCCTTCATGTAGCATCCAGGGCAGACATGACACACTTCCTTCCAAACCTAGCTGCTCAGTGGACACACTCTTCCACATAGCCCTCCAGGAAGCCATCACCAAATGATTTGTATTTGCATGTGAGATAATATTAATATTATTTTACTACTAATAAGAGCTAATAATTATGGGTACTGACTCTACAGCCAGGGCTCTATGCCATGTCCATATATTAACTCATGTTATTTCCACAACAGTTTCAATAGGTAGCTATTATTTTTATTCCCATTTTACAGATAATAAAATTGAGGCTTAGAGAGGCTAGCTAATTCACCACATTGAAATACATGACTAGTTAACATCAAAGTCACCATCTGAATCCAGGTAGTGGGAATCAACTCTTCATATTACCCAGTACTGCCTGTTATATTCCATCTCTGATTAAGCCCATAAACTGTTTTAATATTAAATCCTCTTAAATTTTTTTATTCTAGAAACAGAAGAAACTGTTATATTTAGCTTTTTAGATTTTCTTTTTCAAACCTTTAAGTCTGTTAGATTTTTTTTTTAAGATTTACTTATTTGAGAGAGAGAGAGAGAGAGAGATAAAGCACATGAGTGGGAGGAGTAGAGGGAGAAAGAATCTCAAGCGGACTCCTCCCTGAGTGTGGAGCCTGATGAGGGCTCAATCTCATGACACTGAGATCATGACCTGAGCCGAAACTAAGAGTTGGTGTTTGACCGACTGCACCACCAAGGTGTCCCTGTTAGATTTTATTCATGCATGCAAAAATTGATGAACAAACACTAAGTTCCAAACCCTGGGATAGACATTGAAAAATAGCAGTAAATAAGGTGAAGGAGTTTCCCACAATGTGGACCTGCTATTCTTACCTGTCTGAATGAGCATCCTGTTCTTTAACTCTAGAACTCTGTTCTGGAGACTTTATTCTGTGAATTTTAGGAACAGGTACGTCCCAGGAATACTGCTTGCAAGGAACTTGCTGCAGGAGGATCCAGCTATGTGCCCACCACTCATTGTGCCAGGTGCCATGTCCCACAGCTTCAAAGAGAAGCTGGCTTTGGCCATTGTGACTGTGGATCAGGTTGCTCTTTAGCATAAGAGCAAAGACTGGTAAACATTGGAACTTCAAGACAAGACCACATCCTTAGAAGAATACACATACAAACTCTTGAGTCTGAAGATGGGAGATTTACACAACAACTATTATTGTAGACTCAAACTGATTCTATAGTATATGAAGTCACTGTGAACTTCAGTGAAATAGAAAGGAAGTTTCCTAGGCAGGTAGGCAGAGAGAGAGTGGGGCATTGGATGCAATAACTTAACCATGTGACAAGTGGTTCTTACTAAGGTTAGTAAATCCTGCCTCTTAGAGAAGCTGTTATAGATTTTTTCTTCTGGAGAAAAAGGTAAAAATCTGGTTACCTTTTGCGGTTCTTCTCCCTGGGAGCATGTATATTGTAAAATCTGGAAAAGATCAACCAAAAGCATTGAATATAAAATGAAGCAATCTTTGTGTGAAAAGTTGACTTGCTTTATTAGAAAGTATATGACACAGGAAGATGCTTTTTGCAGATTCTATATATAATTTCTTCTGACACCTCCTGGTTGACTGCCCTGGTATAAGATTGACTAGACGTGTAGGGCATATATAGAAGTTCAGCAAGAGCAAGTCAGGGCCTCTGTACAGGAGGAACTTACAGTTCAGGAAGACCACTGTGGTGAGGCTGGGTCTCTCTAATTGAGACCCAGATTCAATTAGAGCCAAATCGTTAACTTGGTTTATAAGTTTATAAAGCTATAAACCTTTTTAAGTTTTACAATGGCTGAGTCCTCAATTTGGACAATAAATGCATGTGGTTTCCCAGTCATTATATGGCTCTTATAATTGGAGTCATGTCTTTCGTCCTTCTTCCATAGTCCTCTGTAGCATCAGCCCTACTGAATCATGTTCAGATCCTGAAACCTATTCTGTTTTCTTTAATCTCTAGGCCATTGAACTTACTGTTCCTTCACCCAGCATCACTGCCCCACCCACACCCATGGCCCTCTTCTTTGCTGGGCACAGGTCTACTTGTCTTTACATGAGGGTTTAGTTATCACTTCCCCTAGGAAGTCTTTCCTGCCCCACCCTTCCTCCCCCAGCTGGGGTTAGCTGCCCTCCTACATGTTTCTATTTCCCCATCCCAGTACTTATCACAGCTTACTGCAACTTCCTGTATACTGGACCCTGTCTCTCACTATCCTGTAGTTACTGTGAGGCTAGGCCAGTAACTTATTTGCAAATCTGTCCCTAGTGAAGGGGATACACAATAATTGGGGCCAGAATCCAGATGATGGCTGGGCAGAACTGGTTTAAATTTCTCCTTTTAGGTCAGGGCAAACCTTTGTATGGGGATTAAGGAACTTCACTTGGGAGCCCATGGGAGCTGGGATCCGGAAGGGCCTGATTCCAGAAAACAGAGAGACTTACCAATATCAATTTGGCACCAAACTGGAAAGACAAAATCTCAGAAGATGCATCCCCTTCCTTGGATGCAATGGGGCCTAGCTTCAGCCCTGATTTCTGCATATGGAAATGGAGGGTAGGGTAGAGAGAGAATATGTTGTAAGGGAGAAAACACGGATAAAGGGAAATTAACAAAACCTCCTTCTCTGGCCTCTAGGTCCAGTTTTCAAGACATGACCTCTTTTATTCTTTGTTATTTTACTCATCCAAACCTCTCCCAACTTTGGACATCTCGTTCCTGCCCTTGCCCTCTGTGCCCAAACCCCACCCCTAATATCAGCTTCCAACCTGGCTCTTCTAACAGATGCTTCCTGTTTAATTCATCCTTGCCTTTGCAACATTAGTCCTTGCCTTTTAAGAGTTTATTGTAAGCATGGCCATTCCTCAGGCTGACCCATTTCCTAACAGAGGACCCCGCAGGGTCTAGGCCTCTCTTCCTCCTGAACCAGCTGATGATTTGGCCTTCTGGTCACTCAATCCCCATCCAGGCATGCTTCCTGCTAGCTCTTTGGCTGGAGCTAGACCAAACTTCACCTGGCATTTTTATATCATAATCTAGTATTTTTTTTATTTTAACCAATATGTGCCTTATAGTATCAAGAGATTATGTGGAAAGGTAAAGGTCATCTCGGCCTGAGTGAGATCTGAACAGAAGAGCCATGCTGTGCAATGACTAGCCACTCATGCAATAATATTTACTAAGAACCTACTGGATGCCAGCTATTGATCCATACAAAAAAATTACTTAGAGCAAAAAGTAATAAGAAACATATGAACAATACTTAAAAATTAGTTACCTATCACTATGGCAATTTAAACATTACTCTATCTTCTCCAGCATCCAAAAATGTGCTTCACCATTCATGCACACTGGCAGACACTGCCAAGAAGAGTGTGTGAGCCTGCAGCCAAAGGGCATCACTAACAATGACTTTGCGAGGCAGGAAGCTGCCTGACTTTCACCTGGTGCAGAGCCTCCTTCTCTGCTTCTCTTGTGAAATTGGAGCTTTGTGGTTTCTTGTCAGAGGAAAAAGGAGTCCTGGGTAAGAAATAGCTCACCAGTGGGTGAGGCAATGGGTGAATTACCTGCTTTCTGCTTCTGAAGTTTAATGAATTCTCATTAGACACAGAGGGAACAAAACTTTACTGACTTGCCTCTCATAAAAAGGGGTATTTGGGGGGCCCTTGGATTCCAGACCTAAATCTGGAATAGCTGGTAACTAGCTATTAAGTGTGTACTCTTTAGCATCTTTATGATGGTGTAGGTGCCCAGCTGAATTTAAATAACACCCTTAAATGAGCCTCAGGATCTCCTCTGGAGCTGTACTCACTACCACTGTGGAGCCAAACGCATCTCCTAAATTTATCAGACATTTCTCGCAGTTGGCCTGCAAAACATCCAAGTCCCTCAGGGACTCCTGCTTAGATGCTTACACCTTCTGGTACTGGCAGGCTTTGAGCCATAGGTAATAGAGATCAGGTGATATAGAGCCCAAGTAATGTGTTGATAGTACATGATCTTCCAGAGAAAATATGGGCTTAATTTAAAAGCCTGAATTAAGTAGTGTCATTTCCTTTATTATCCAGGCTAGAGAGAGATCTTTGGCAATAGGAGAACTTTCTGGACAAAGGGATCTTCCAACTCCATCAGGTTGTAATGATAGTCTCCAGCAATTCCAGGGCCTAGGACCACTGCAGGCTTACCCTTCTCCTAGTGGCTCTCCACTTTTTGTCCTGTGCTGAAAACATCTGTCCATCAGCAGCAGTGGCTCCCAGAGGCAGGAACTCTTACCTGGGGTTAGAGAAAGAGAGGTACATGCTCCCCTGGGGTGTGCGGGCGAGAATCCCATAGGGAATCACTTTGAACATCCCCCTCCAGGATGATTCTGATGTCCCCCAAGGTTGTGAGCCCACTATTTGATAATCACTATAGGTCTTAGGACTCTGGACTGTGGAATAGGACAGACTCCAAAATCAGCCATGTGTCTTAGAGCTATTTCTCCACCCAACTTGGACAAAACTCCCCCAGACAGATGATGTCAGTGCAACCAGAGAAAAGGTTTGTTAAAATCTGTGCTCTCACTGGCTGAGAAAACTTTTCCTGGAACCCTCAGGAACTGATGGTGGGAACGTGGACTGGGGCAGTCATTCCGGACAGCAATTTGGCAGTAGTTGATGAAAATAAGTGCACACCCTATGACCCATCTGCCTCTGGAGTCTACACCCCAGAGAAACTCTGGCCCAGATCCAATAGGGATGTGTAGGAGGGTGCTCTGTGCAGTAATGGGTGCAGGAATAACAATCATGGTGGTGATGATCATGATGGTTAACACTTGCTGGGAGCTTATGTGTGCCTAGCACATTACACATTCTCAGCACTGTGCACGAGGTAGATACTACAACTCTCTCTGCTTTAGAAATGGGAAGCTGAAATATGGGAAATTGAGTGAAAGGGCTCAGTTCATACTGTTGGCAAATTGGAATGATGCCAGCTAGTCTGGCTCCCAGGCGCCCCAATCATTGTGTTTTATGGTCTACCTCTGTGTCATCACTGACAAATGAATAAGTCCATGTGGGATACTGAAAAACATAGAGCTGAATGAAAAGAAGAAGTGAAGAAAGAAATGAGTTCCCTATCCACTACTTGCTCTCTCTTTCTCCATGACATAAGTAGATATATATTTAAAATGAATACAAAGACAACATAACATCATAAAATTTCAAGTGTATAAGTGTACACACACATCCAAGTACATATTAGTGAGTATCTGAGTGAGGGCAAGTGGAGGAAATGTATAAGACAAAACCAAACAAAACAAGAAAAGGTCTTGCCTGGATGGTAATGATTGGGTGCCATGAGTTAGGGAGGTTCCCTGGGGTTCCTATGACCACTCCCCCCCATAATTCTCTTCATGAAACTAGATGCAAAGCTCCTTCCCACCTTGAGAGAGGGTCAGAGAAGATAAGATCATTCTCATTTTCTTCCTCAGGGCTCCCTCCTGTGAGTAGCAGAACCCTGCAATATGTGTGCATTCTAGCTGGTGTTTTACTTCACCCTAAAAATCTAAGTCTACTTCCTTCCATTTTATAGATGAGAAGAAAAGCAATTCAGAGAGGTAGTGACCTTGCATATTATCAGTGGAAGTGGCACTTGACCCAAGTTCCTGGTGTGGAGGTGTGGTCCTGTGGTTTATAACTCACCCACTGGTTTCCTCTGTAGAAATAGCCACTGTTTCCATGAATCAGAGGAATTTCCCTGGCATTGTTTGATGAAGGCCTCAAAGCAAGGTCTATACATTCAAGGATGGTAATAAAATTATTTTTAAAAAATATTTTATTTATTTATTTTAGGGAGAGAGAGAGAGCACATGAGCAGAGGGAGGGGCTGAAGGAGAAGCAGGGTCCCGCTGAGCAGAGAGTCTGATGCAGGACTTGATCCCAGGATTCTGGGATCATGACTTGAGCCATAATCAAACACTTAACCAACTGAGCCACCCAGGAGCCCCAATATTAAAATTATTTTAATTAAATTTTTCCTAGGGCGACAGAAGAATAAGGTATTATTGCAAACCTTTTGAGAAAATCATTTATTTATACTTCATGTGTTTCTGGAAGTGGCTGATCCTAACAGTTGGCATTGTTTAGCACCTGCCCACATGCCATGGCATGCTTGTCTATAAGTGAGCATCTCAGCCCTTTCCTGCTGGAACATCTAGAAATGTGAATTCCAGTGTTTCCAAGCGAGTTAAATATGTGCATAGCTCACATTACCACATATCATTATTTCCTATGCAGATGGAGAATTAATTCATAGTTAATGATGTAATCAGACAGGCTTCAGGGAATGATTCAACAGGCTGTTATTTGGCAAATGCGCAATGACCATAAAGTGCAGTTACCTCATTCGTCCTGTTTAGAGAGTCACATTGGCATGGGAATTCAGCTTCTTTGAACCTTGAATGTTTTATTCTCACAGCACTTATTTATAGGTTTCCCATAGTCTATCTGACATTGACAGAAGACACAATTCTGATTGAGGGACCAATTAGCTATGAAACTGACCAGACAAAGATGCACGAGGAAGCACCTATAGGATCGTGCCGCCCAAACTGGGGTTGCTGGTTAGAGCAAGGCTCTTCATAAATTATGTAAGAGGCTATATCAGGGTCCTAAGCAAAGGGTGGGTGGGGTTTGGAGAGGAAGAGAGAAGAGGCAAGAAGGCAGGGTAGCAGTGCCTGAGTTGTGAAGGCAGAAATGAGGAAGGAGTGAGGTGGGGGAGACAAGGACAGTGGAGAATGAGCTCTGAAGAGAGGAAGGAGTGAGGTGGGCAAGACAAGTACAGTGGAGAATGAACTCTGAAGGGGAGGGAGGGATAACATGGCCTGCACCATGGGACTGATGGTGACATGGCTGAATGTGCAACTCATGTTGGCTCATACTCACTATGGGTCTGAAAGCCTGAGTTCACAGATCTGTGCTTTCAGCTCTCTCTAAACACTTGAGGCAGAGAGGGGTGCCAGGTGGCAGAGTAATTTCCCTGGGAGCAGTTCTCAGGATGCTCAGAATCAGGCAATACAGAAAGATGCCCCAAATTCACAGAGCACTCCCATCTGTGAGCCTTTGCACAAATCATTCTGCTTACCTGGAGGGTCCTCTAGGTCTCCTCCCAGACTTGGGCTGTCCAAAATGGGGCTCCTAGCCACATATGGACTGGAAGCGCAGATGTACCATAAGTGTGAAATACATACAGGACTTCAAAGACTTAGTGTTAGAGAAATGATATCATCCAGAATTATTTTTATATTTATTACATGTGAAAATGATAAGTTTTGGGTGTATCAATTTAAATAAAATATAGTATTAAAATTAGTTCACCTCTTTCTTCTTTCTTTTTCATATCTGGCTCCCTTTGCATGTCTGCTAATAGCCCTGTCTTAGATTTCATGGATACTTCAAGAGGCTGCACAGCATAGGAGCCAAGTTTCCAAGTTCTGGAGCCAGGCTTTTGGAGTTTAAGGACTGGTTTCAGACCTTGCCACTTCATGGCAGGTACCTGGGGCTGGGTACTTAATCGCTACTGTGCCTGCCTCTTGGGAAAGTGCAAAGCTCAGATGCAGTCTCTGCTGCCTCCTTGAGGCCCTCCCCTGCACCCTGTTGCATAAACCTAGCAGGACACAGGGCTCTGGCAGGCTGCTAGTGCTGAGCATACTCGGGCTCAAGGTGTATAAGTCGTTTCATTAATTTACAGAGATCCTCATGGAGTTGTGCCCGATTCATACCTCATTGCCCTCCTGATCTTTCTGCCAATGCCCTGGCATCACGGAGGAGATGATGGGTCCCTTCCCACCAGGGCTGCAGAGTCCCACATCGTCTGACAAAGTCTGATTAGACGCACAGTGCCAAATCTCATAGGTCACAGTGATGCAGTTTTCTTTTAGGGGTTACATGTAGGGGTGATGGGCAGGTTCTCCTTGGTTTATAAGTAAACTTATTTTTTATTGACCTTCATATAATACATTTGGAAAAATATAAAATTCACAAGTGGACAAATCAGTGAGTTTATAAAATTTTTATAATCTTCATGAAATCAAGAAATTGATCATGAAAATCTTTCCTATAGCCCCCTTATTGTCCCTCTCAGACATCTCCCCTCCCCTAAAGATAATGACTGCCTTGCTGTTGGTCGCCATTTTAGCTTTATGTAAATGGAATTGCATCTTTGTGTTGGACTTCCTTCACTCAACATTCTGTTTGTGAGATTCATCCATGTTGTTGTGTTAGCAGTCGTCTGCTTACTTTCAGTGTTGTATAATATTCCACTTCCATAAATGTATCACAATTGGCTTGTTCATTCTACTGTTAATGTGTATTCAGACTGTTTTAGTTTGGGACTATGTGAACTATGCTGTTCTGACTATCCCACACACTAAGGAGTGGAATTTGGGATTACAGGAAATGTATGTGTACAGCTGCAGAATTTCCAAGGTGTCTACACCAAGTTCTAGACCCAGTAGCAATGTATGAGAGTTCCAGATGATCTTTGCCAATATCTTTTTCCTCCCATTTATAGCACAGGGAGTGGTTTTAATTGGCATTTCCCAGATGGCTATGCTCCTTTTCATATGCTTACTGGCCGTTTGGATATCGTCCTTGTATAGTTCAAGTCTTTTGCCACTTGTCCCTTCCCCTTAAAATTGTATTTATTTGGGTTATACCTGGGTTGCAAACATCTTCTCCCAGTCCATAGCTTATCTTTTCATGCTTTTAATAGTGTGTCTTTAGGAGCAGTTCTTAAATTTAATGAAATCTAATTAATCTTTTCCTATAAGAGTTAATTAATTTTGTAATCTATTTAAGTACAGCCAGTTTAAAGTTAGGGAATGTTGCTAAAACATTCCACAGTGGGAGAGCCTAAAAGCTAACAAGGACTTGACCTCTAACAATTCTGAAAACAATGTGACAAACCAAACCATCTGTGCTATCCTTCTTTCTACCTGGCATAAGTTCTGTGCCTTGATTCAATTTCTCCACTCCCCCAAACCCCATACCCATATTTGCATGCTGGCTTTGTGGTTTTTTTTTTTCCGCCTATTTGTCCTTCCATCCCCTGGGGCTACCTTTGTGTTCTATTTCAAAATCTCACAGGGCTCTCCTTTGTATTTAATAGTAACAAGGATTAATACTACTTACTGAGAGCTTACTGTGTGCTAAGTCCATGTGTTTTCTTGTTTAATGTCATGAAAAATTCACCAGATACCTACTAGCACATTTTCAGATGAAAAAAAAAGTTTGTTTAGGAAGGCTAAGGTCTCTAGCTAGAAAGCTACAGAGCCCAGCTTCAAACTGAGGTCCACTTGACCACTGAAGTCCCTGAGCCTTCACATCATGCTGCCCCTCCCAGTCCTTAGGTAGCTTTTTAGACCCGATGAGGCCCCACATCTTTTACCCAGGATAGAAAGACCATTTAGAATTGCTTTTGACTAAAGAGTCAACTTCTGAGCAGTTCAATAGCCTCCAGTCCAAGGGGAACCCCCCCCTTTCCACTTCAGCCCCAAGGTGGAGGTGAGCCGGCCCTTCTCTTTGCATGCTCCTTTTCCCTCTTACACACCCCATGTTCCTCCCTCCTGCCCCACCTCCTTCCACTTGTTAGGTCCACCACAGCTGCTTCCTGCCCAGCCACAGCAGTATGCAGGGTGGGAAGCAAGCCAGTCCAGTGTGAGGCCCGAGGGGGAAAAGCAGAAGGGGTCCTCATGAGTCACACCTCATGGAATATTGAAAACAGAAACTCAGAGAGAGCAGGGGAGGCTCTCTGAAGTGACTTAGAAAGCCAGCCTGGGGGAAGTGGGGACATCCTTTTAAAATAATTCTTCATTATTGCTCCTGCATGAAAAGAGAGGCAAAGGCCCCAGCCCTGGCTTCCTGCAATCCAGTCTGGACCAAGGAGCATGGATATAAGCTGGAGGCTCCTGAGAAAACCGATCTCGTATTTGTCATGCATGTCTACTTCTATATACTTTTATGTCGTGACCTCATCCAATCCCCAGGGGGATGCTTGTGAGGTCAGTAAGGCAGGTGCATGGGATCCATTTTATAGATGTACAAGATGACCTTTAAAGAGGCTGATATCTTGTCTACATTAGTTCAAGTAAATGACATCAGGCCCAGGACTAGAATTCAAGTCTCCATATTTCTAGTCCAATATTTTCCCACTGGACATTTCTACCTCTGTAGAAGGATGACTAACAATTTTTTTAAAGATTTATTTATTTATTTTCAAGAGATAGAGAAAGAGAGCGAGTGTGTGAACATGGGTAGAGGGGAAGAGAGAGAAGGAGAGAAAATCTTAAGCAGACTCCCCACTGAGTGTAGAGCTTGACACAGGGCTCTATCTCACAACCCTGAAATCACAACCTGAGCCAAAAGCAAGAGTAGGCCACTTAAATTACTGTGTGAAACCCAGGTGCCCCAAGGGTGACTAACATTTAAATCAATGCCTCCTGATAAGTCTTTTAATGCCAGGCATTTTGCTTTAGGATAAGAGATATGCAGGAACTAAGGTTCTTAGGGAACAGTCAAGATAGGAATAATCCTTTTATTGAAATATAACATATACACAGGAAAGCACACAAATCACAAGTATTCAGCTTAGTGGACCAGCACAGACTGAACACAGGCATGAAATCACCACTTAGATCAAGAAATGGAAGGATAGGGGCGCCTGGGTGGCTCAGTGGGTTAAAGCCTCTGCCTTCGGCTCAGGTCATGATCCCAGGGTCCTGGGATCGAGCCCCACATCGGGCTCTCTGCTCAGCGGGGAGCCTGCTTCTCCTTCTCTCTCTCTCTGCCTGCCTCTCTCCCTACTTGTGATCTCTCTGTCAAATAAACAAATAAAATCTTTAAAAAAAAAAAAGAAAAAGAAATGGAAGGATACTGGCACCCCAGCATCTCCCTTCATGACCTTGAGTTAGGAGCCCTAACAATTAAATATCCTACAGGGAAGATCAAAATTAAGGTGGATAGTTGTAGAAATTAAATTTGCAGATGCTAATAAATGAAGTCAAGATCACCGAAAGGAGGTTTCCCTGTGAGGTGATGTGAACAGCTGCCTAGTGCAGGTACCCACTACAGCAAAGTGTTACAGGGTCAGGGGTGGGAGTCATGGCAGGAAAGGAGCTCAAAGAACAGGGAGGAAGCTGCCTCTCAGCCCCATAGGAGGAGGAAGGGGGCTGGGGAGGGCTGAGCATTCCACAGCACAAACCCCACTGGGAGCTGGGGAGACCCTGCAGCCACAGCCCACAACCAAGGAGACCTGGGGAGCTGCTGAGTGCTTCTCAGTTACCTCTGTGGGACCCTCTCAACCTCATTCTCACACTCTCTCTATGAGGTTTACATTTTGGCAAGAAAGGTGAGAAAATGTCAGGGTCCCCAGATGAAGAGAGGTAAAGAGACTTGTGGCTTTAGCTCAACTGCCTGGACTGCAGCAGTCAAAGGTTCTGCCTGAGATCAAACACAGGATGAGTGAACCACAAGTGTTCTCCTTGCCCAATTCAGAGAGAACCGAGGTGCCTGTGGTTTAACTGGACACTTCCTCAGGAAAGACTGTTGCAACATTTGTAAAGCACGTGATACAGGTGACTAAGAACATAAAACTTAAGGCTTTTTCATGTTTCAGTGATAGCTGCTTATCATGTAACCTGACAGGGGGGCTCTGTCTATATATGTTATTAATATAAATATTCAAAAGCAGGGGCATCTGGCTGGGTGGGTTGCTGGATCATGTGGCTCTTGGTCTTGGGGTTGTGAGTTGATCCCCATGTTGTGTGTAGAGGTTACTTAAAAATAAAATCTTAAAAATAATATTCTAGAGCAGAAACTCTAAAATAGGAAGCTATGTAAAAAACAAGTGGGTCGGTCACCCCTTCATGACACCCAATCCAGGAAGGAAACAGAAGTCTCTTGTTGCTCCTGATCTCCTTCCTGTGGACATCCACCCAAACTGATATTTTCCAAGAAGACTCCTTTTGGGTCAAGGCAAGAGTCTATGGCATTTATGCCAGAGATAACAATTACAGGGGTAGGGGTTGGGAATTTAGGAGAGTGGTGTTAGGGATGGGCAAATGTCTATGTAGGCTATAATATGGTGTGGTATGCGTGAGTTTGACAGAACTGTGAAGGGGGGACTGGCCTGTTTTTAGTACCTGCCCAGGTGCCCACCTAACCCCATCACTACCCTCTTTTTTCCAGCCTGCCTCTTTCAAGCCTCTGGAATCACTTCCACTCTACCCTAGACCACTTTATTATAACAGGGTTTTTGTTATTATTTTTATTAACATATAATATATTATCGGCCCCAGGGGTACAGGTCTGTGAATCGTCAGGCTTACATATTTCACAGCATTCACCATAGGACATACCCCCCTTAATGTCCATAACCCAACCACCCTATCCCTACTCCCCCACCCCCACCCCCAGCAACCCTCAGTTTGTTTTGTGAGATTAAGAGTCTATTATGGCTTGTCTCCCTCCCAATCCCAACTTGTTTCATTTTTTTCCTTCCCTATCCCCCAAACCCCCCTACTCTTCCTCTCAAATTCCTCAAATCAGGGAGATCATATGATATTTGTCTTTCTCTGATTGACTTATTTCACTCAGCATAATATCCTCTAGTTCCATCCACAAATGGATGCAGGATCTTGTGAATGGCAAGATTTCATTATTTTGATGGCTGCATAGTATTCCATTGTGTATATATACCCCTTCTTCTTTATCCATTCATCTGCTGATGGACATCTAGGTCTTTTTTTCCATAGTTTGGCTATTGTGGACATTTCTACTACATTCGGGTGCATGTGCCCCTTCAGATCGCTACATTTGTATCCGTAGGGTAAATACCCAGTAGTGGATTGCTGGGTCATGGGGTAACTCTATTTTAAACTTTTTGAGGAAACTCCATGCTGTTTTCCAGAGTGGCTGCACCAGCTTGCATTCCCACCAACAGTGTAGGAGGGTTCCCCTTTCTCTGCATCCTCACCAACATCTGTCATTTCTTGACCTTTTAATTTTAGCCATTCTGACTGGTGTGAGGTGGTACCTCATTGTGGTTTTGATTTGTATTTCCCTGATGCCCAGTGACGTGGAGCACTTTTTCATGTGTCTATTGGCCATTTGGATGTCTTCTTTGCAGAAATGTCTGTTCATGTCCTCTGCCCATTTCTTGACTGTATCATTTGTTCTTTGGGTGTTGAGTTTGACTAGTTCTTTATAGATTTCGGATATAAGCCCCTTATCTGATGTCATTTGTGAATATCTTCTCCCATTCTGTCAGTTGTCTTTTGGTTTTGTTGGCTGTTTCCTTTGCTGTGCAAAACCTTTTGATCTTGATGAAATTCCAATAATTCATTTTTTCCCTTGCTTCCCTTGTCTTTGGTGATGTTTCTAGGAAGAAGTTGCTGCAGTTGAGGTCAAATAGTTGCTGCCTGTGTTCTCCTCAAGGACTTTGATGGATTCCTTTCTCACACTGAGGTCTTTCATCCATTTTGAGTCTATTTTTGTGTATCACAGGGCTTTTTAAAAGCATTTCTGATTGTGACCATAGAAAAAATGTTTTGCCTTACACAGACACACACACACACACACACACACACACACTTTTTTTTTTAAAGATTTTATTTATTTATTTGACAGACAAAGATCACGAGCAGAGAGAGAGGAGGAAGCAGGCTCCCTGCCAAGCAGAGAGCCCGATGCGGGGCTCGATCCCAGGACCCTGAGATCATGACTCAAGCCAAAGGCAGAGAGCCACTGAGCCACCCAGGTGCCCCACACACACTTTTTAAAATAAAGTTCATGAAATAATATCTACATATACCATGTATTTTACACTTTGACATTTTCTGTTTTATTATGTTCTTTCACTTAAAAAAATGCTGAACTCCAACCATCAAGCTCATTTTCACAACCCATGCCTTTTCATAAAGTATTCCTTCGTCTCATGCCAAGAAACATTGATAAGTAAGGTCAATTTTTGTCTGGTTTTGCTTTGGTCTTTGATAAGCATTAAGGTTTCACCACTGTGTGGGACTTTTGAATTTTGCCCATGATTTCCAGAAAGCTTTCTCAGTGGCTGGAGTAAAGGAAAGAGGTTGTATGTAGACCCTCAATTTCCTCCTACCCAGGAGAGTGATCTCCAGGACTCCTGGGTGCTGCTCTGCAAGCAGTGTGAGGGAGAGTTACAGAGCAGTGGGTACTCTTCCAAAGCACACAGAATCAGATGAGACAGTCCAGTAGGCATGAGATGGGGTAGATTTTTCCAACATTTGAATTCTGAATTACTTTATCATGCTAATATATACCATAGTAAGTTCTCTAAAACACAGCATCAATATGGTTTATCACAGCCATTTTTTAAAAAGATTTTTATTTATTTATTTATTAGAGAGAGAGCTCGGGCAGACAGAGTGGTAGACAGAGGCAGAGGGAGAAGCAGGCTCCCTGCCAAGCAAGGAGCCCGATGTGGGACTCGATCCCAGGATGCTGGGATCATGACCTGAGCCGAAGGCAGCCGCTTAACCAACTGAGCCACCCAGGCGTCCCTATCACAGCCATTTTTATTTTAACCTTCATTTACATTAAGAATGAAGAAGGGATTGCAGACTCAAGTTCATGGGTTGCCCATTCTCCTTCTGGGTGGAGAGCGAGATGTTATTGGTATGGCTGAGGCTGGTAGGTAGAGACTGAAGGTGTCTTGGAAAGGGTTAAAACCTATTCATGGGAGGAAAGTGAGAGCTACAATGAGAGGAGTCATGGCAAAAGCTTAAATAGGGGCATCTGGCTTGCTCAGTCAGAAAAAGCATATGACTCTTCATTTTGGGGTTGTGAGTTCGAGCCCCACATTGATGTAGAGATTACTTTAAAAAAAAAAGCAAAAAAAAAAAAAAGCTAAAATGAGGCTGTAATGGGAGTGCCAAGTGAGAAAGCCAGGAATGCAACACTCATAATGAAGAATAAACAAGTCCAATCAAGAACATTAAAGGTTGTTAAACACTGACACTAAAACAGTGTCATACATGAAAAAGAAAGGGGAGTATTCCTCTCTAATGACTCTGGAATGTAAAAATACCCAGGCTTTTTTTTCTTTCTTTCTTTCTTTTTTTTTTCATTTCATTTTATTTTATTTCTTTTCAGCGTTCCAAAATTCATTGTTTATGCACTACACCCTGTACTCCATACAATACATGCCCTCCATAATACCCACTACCAGGCTCACCCAACCCCCCAACCCCCTCCCCTCCAAAACCCTCAGTTTGTTTCTCAGAGTCCACCATCTCTCATGGTTCGTCTCCCCCTTCAGTTTCCCTCGATTCACTCTTCCTTTACTTCTGCTAATGTCCTCCATGTTATTCCTTATGCTCCACAAATAAGTGAAACCATATGATAATTGACTGTCTCCGCTTGACTTATTTCACTCAGCATAATCCCTTCCAGTCCTGTCCATGTTGATACAAAAGTTGGGTATTCATCCTTTCTGATGGAGGCATAATACTCCATTGTATATATGGACCATATCTTCTTTATCCATTCGTCTGTTGAAGGGCATCTTGGTTCTTTCCACAGTTTGGCGACTGTGGCCATTTATGCTATGAACATTGGGGGTACAGATGGCCCTTCTTTTCACTACATCTGTATCTTTGGGGTAAATACCCAGTAGTGCAATTGCAGGGTCATAGAGTAGCTCAATTTTTAATTGCTTAAGGAATCTCCACACTGTTTTCCAAAGTGGCTGCACCAGCTTGCATTCCTACCGACAGTGTAAGAGGGTCCCCCTTTCTCCACATCCTCTCCAACACATGTTGTTTACTATCTTGTTAATTTTGACCATTCGAACTGGTATAAGATGGTATCTCAATATGGTTTTGATTTGAATCTCCCTGATGGCTAGTGATGATGAACATTTTTTCATGTGTCTGCTAGCCATTTGTCTTCTTTGGAGAAGTGTCTGTTCATGTCTTTGGCCCATTTTTTGACTTGATTATCTGTTTTGTGTGGGTTGAGTTTGAGGAGTACTTTACAGGTCTTGGATATCAGCCCTTGGTCTGTAGTGAAATTTGCAAATATCTTTTCCCATTCCGTGGGTTGCCTCTTTGTTTTGTTGTTTTGTTGACTGTTTCCTTTGCTGTGCAGAAGGTTTTGATCTTGATGAAGTCCCAAAGTTCATTTTCGCTTTTGTCTCCTTTGCCTTTGGAGACATATCTTGAAAGAAGTTGCTGTGGCCAATGTCCAAGAGGTTACTGTCTATATTCTCCTCTAGGACTTTGATAGATTCCTGCCTTACGTTGAGTCTTTTATCCATTTCCAGTTTATCTTTGTGTGTGGTGTAAGAGAATGGTCGAGTTTCATTCTTTTACACATAGCTGTCCAATTTTCCCAGCACTATTTATTGAAGAGACTGTCTTTTTTCCACTGAATATTTTTTCCTGTTTTGTTGAAGATTACTTGACCATAAAGTTGAGGGTCCATATCTGGGTTCTCTACACTGTTCTACTGGTCTATGTGTCCATTTTTGTGCCAATACCATGCTGTCTTGGTGATCACAGCTTTGAAGTAAAGCTTGAAATCAGGCAACACGATGCCCCCAGTTTTGTTTTTCTTTTTCAACATTTCCTTAGCAATTTGGGGTCTCTTCTGGTTCCACACAAATGTTAGTATTTTTTTTCCTGCTCTTTGAAAAACACTGGTGAAATTTTGATCAGAATGGCATTGAAAGTATAGATTGCTCTAGGCAGTAGAGACATTTTAACAATGTTTATTCTTCCAATCCATGAACATGGAATGCTCTTCCCTCTTTTTGTGTCTTCTTCAATTTCTTTGATGAGTGTTCTGTAGTTCCTCGAGTACAGATCCTTTACCTCTTTGGTTAGGTTTATTCCCAGGTATCTTATGGTTCTTGGTGCTATAGTAAATGGAACTGATTCTCTAATTTCCCTTTCTGTATTTTCATTGTTATTGTATAAGAAATCAACTGATTTCTGTACATTGATTTTGTATCCTGACACATTACTGAATTGCTGTATGAGTTCTATAGTTTGGGGGTGGAGTCTTTTGGGTTTTTCATATAAACTATCATGTCATCTGCAAAGAGAGAGAGACTTCATTGCCAATTTGAATACCTTTTATTTCTTTTTGTTGTCTGATTGCTGTTGCTAGGACTTCTAGTACTATGCTGAACAACAGTGGCAAGAGTGGGCACCCTTGTGTTCCTGATCTCAAAGGGAAGGCTGTCAGCTTTTCCCCATTGAGGATGATATTCACTGTGGGTTTTTCATAGATAGATTTTATGAAGTTGAAAAATGTTCCCTCTATCCCTATATTTTGAATCGTTTTAATCAAGTATGGATTCTGTATCTGTCAAATTATTTTTTTGCATCAATTGAGAGGACCATGTGGTTCTCTCTTCTCTTATTGATCTGTTCTATCACATTGGTTGATTTACAAATGTTGAACAACACTTGCATCATGGATAAATCCCATCTGGTCATGGTAGATGATCTTTTCAACGTAATGTTGGATCCTATTAGCTAGGATTTTGTTGAGAATCTTAGCATCCATATTTGTCAGGGATATGGTCTGAAATTCTCCTTTTTGGTGGGGTTTTTGCCTGGTTTGAGGATCAGGGTAATGCTGGTTTATTAAAAAGAATCTGGAAGTTTTCCATCTGTTTCTATTTTTTGAAACAGATTCAGGAGAATAGGTATTATTTCTTCTTTGAATGTTTGGTAGAATTCTCCAGGGAATTTGTCAGGTCCTGGGCTCTTGTTTTCTGGGAGGTTTTTGATCACTGCTTCAATCTCATTACTAGTTATCAGTCTATTCAGATTGTCAATTTCATCCTGATTCAATTTTGGAAGTTTATAGGTTTCCAGGAATGTATCCATCTCATCTACGTTGCTTAATTTATTGCCATATAACCATTGATAATAATTTCTGATGATTGTTTCTATTTCCTTGGTGTTAGTCATGATCTCTCCCTTTTCATTCATAATTTTATTGATTTGGGTCCTCTCTCTTTTCTTTCAGATTAGTTTGGCCAGTGGCTTATCAATCTTATTGATTCTTTCAAAAACCAGATTCTAGTTTTGTTGATGTTTTCTACTGTATCTCTAGTTTCTATCTCATTGATCTCTGCTCTAATCTTGATTGTTTCCCTTCTCGTGTGTGGGATTGGCTTAATTTGTTGTTGATTCTCCAGTTCTTTAAGGTGTAAAGAGAGCTGGTATATTCTGGATTTTTCAATTTTTTTTGAGGGAGGCTTGGATGGCTATGTATTTACCCCTTAGAACCACCTTTGCTGTATCCCATAGGTTTTGGACTGAAGTGTCTTCATTCTCATTGATTTCCATGAGTTGTTTAAGTTCTTCTTTGATTTCCTGGTTGATCCAAACATTCTTAGGTAGGGTGGTCTTTAGCTGCTAAGTGTTTGAATTCCTTCCAAACTTTTTCTTTTGGTTGAGTTCTAGTTTCAAAGCACTGTGGTCTGAGAATATGCAGGGGATAATCTCAATCTTTTGGTATCAGTTGAGCCCTGGTTTGTGACCCAGTATGTGGTCTAGTCTGAAGAAATTTTCATGTGCGCTTGAGAAGAATGAGTATTCTGTCATTTTAGGGTGGAATGTTCTGTATATATCTATGAGGTCCATCCGGTCCACTGTCATTTAATGCTCTTGTTTCTTTATTGATTTTCTGCTTGGATGACCTGTTTATTACTGAGAGTGGTGTGTTAAGATCCTCTACTATTAATGTATTCATATCAATATGACTCTTTACCTTGATTAAAAGTTATCTTATGTAGTTGGCTACTCCTGTATTGGGGGCATAAATATTTATAATTGTTAATCTTCTTGGTGGATAGACCCTTTAAGAATGATATAGTGTCCTTCTTTTCTATGACTACAGTCTTTAATTTAAACTCTAATTTATCTGATATGAAAATAGCTATCCCAGCTTTCTTTTGAGGCCCATTGGCATGAAAGATGCTTCTCCATCCCTTCACTTTCAGTTTGTATGTACCCTTAGGTTCTAAATAGGTTTCTTGTAGACAAAATATGGATGGGTCCTGTCATTTTTTTTATCCTTTTTTTTAACTTTATTTAAGCTTTATTTAAACATATAATGTAACCCCACCACCCTCTCCCAACCCCTCTTCCCCCCACCCCCCCTCAGTTTGTTTTATGACATTAAGAGTCTCTTTTGGTTTGTCTCCCTCCCGATCCCATGTTGTTTCATTTTTACTTTTCCTACCACCTTAACTCCCACCCCCGTTGCATCTCCACTTCCTCATATCAGGGAGATCATGTGATAGTTGTCTTTCTCCAGTTGACTTATTTTGCTAAGCATAATACGCTCTAGTTCCATCCATGTCGTCGCAAATGGTAAGATTTCATGGGTCCTGTCATTTTTATCCAGTCTGCAACCCTATGTTGTTTTATGGGTGCATTTAGGCAATTCACGTTGAGAGTGATTATTGAGAGATAAGTTTTTATTGACACCATGTTGCCTGTGAAGTCCTTATTTCTACAGGTTGTCTCTGTAAATGTCTGTTCTATGACACTCTTGGGTCCTTTCTTCTTTTATAGAACCCCCTTTAAAATTTCTTGTAGTGCCGGCTTAGTGGTCACATACTCATTTAAACCTTGCCAGTCTTGGAAGCTCTTTATCTCTCCATCCATTTTGAATGTCAGCTTTGCTGGATAAATTATTCTTGACTGCATGTTCTTCTCATTTAGTGCCCTGAATATGTCTTGCCAACCCTTTCTGGCTTGCCAGATTTCTGTGGACACGTCTGACTTTATTCTGATGGACCTTCCTCTGTACATAAGGAATCTCTTCCCCTTAGCTGCTCTCAAGAGCTCTTGTCTAAAATTATGATTCCTCAGTCTCACAATCAAGTGTCTCATGATCTTTCTAAATTTGTTGATCTTGGGAGGTGATCCTTCTGCCTCTAGGACATGAACTCTGGTTCCATTCCCCAGATTGGGAAAATTTGTTCAACTATATCTTCTAGTCTTCTTTCTTTCTCCTCCCCCTCAGGGATCCCAATAATTCTGATGTTGGAATGTTTCATGGCATCATTTATTTCCCTAATTCTGCATTCATTGCTTCTAAACTGTTTGTTCCAGGCCTCCTCCTGATCCTTTTTCTCAATCAGTTTGTCCTCTACATCACTAATTCTATCTTCTGCCTTGGTTACCCTAGCTGTTAGAAAATTTAGATTAGATTGGATGTCATTGATAGCATTTTTAACTTCTCACCAGGTGGCTTTCACTTCTGCCCTAATCAATCCCATGTTGTCATTAATGGTTTTCTCCAACCTAGCCATTGCCTGGGTAATTGTTACCCTGAATTCCCTTTCTGACATACTGTTTATGTTCATATCCAATAGTTCTGATGGAGAGGGCACAGTCTCTGAATTTTTCCTCTGTTCGGTGTTCCTCCTTCTAGTCATTTTGGTGAAAGATGGTTGAGGGGATGTGTAGCTAAATATATCAGCTGTGATCCAGGCAAAGTGCACCCTGGAATGCTTCTGAGCAATTGGAAGTCACCACCAAAAATAAAGAAAAAAGAAAAGAGAGAGAGACAGAAAAAAGAAGAAGACCCAGTCAGAATGGGCCCCAAAAGTAAGATTTATAAGGTATACAAAAAAAAAAAAAGCAAAAAACAGACAAACAAAAAGACCAACAAAAGTAAATGATAAGGAAAAAAAAAAAAAGAGCCCAACTAAAATGAACCCCAAGTATAAGATTTATATAATACCAGAACAAAAACAAATACACAGAAACACTGACAGAAGAAAAAGATGGGAGGGTGGTTATAAATCCTTGATGTGGGCAAGGAAGGTTATTTTGATTCTTTCTGGGTGTATCTTGATATCTTTGTTAAAGGACTCAACTTTCCAGAGATAAAGGGAGATTAAAACTGGTTTATATATAATGGTAGTATTGATTAGGGAAAGAGGATTACCTTGAAGCTTATATCTATATGTATATTTAAAAAAATAGAAACGCAAAAGAAAAACACAGGTATATACATGAAAAAAGTTCAGGTTAAAGGGTTATTATGGAATATGTTTACTGAACCTCTCATTGTAGTGGTACATAGGTTAAAAAAATTAAAAAGAACAAGAATAGTGAGAATGAGTTAAAAAGAAATGCTGTATCTATGAAATATACAGATTTTAGGGCAATATTGGGAGCCTTAATATCTTGTTTCCCCCTGATATTGGGGTTTTACAGTTTTATGGGGACTCTGTGGTGGTCATCGTCTCATCTTTTGGCTGTCGTTCTTGGGGAGGGGCCTGCCGCATAGTTTTTCAGTCTGTCTTGCTTGGGTTGAGTCCTCCTGCCTCCTATCAAGGGGCTGGGTTCTGTGAAAACTGGTCTTTCAGGCTTTTGTTCTCTGGAGATTTTTGCTCTTTGGTGATTTTTTGCAGCTTTTTGGAGGTTTAGTGGAAAGCAAACTGCACCCAGACATCCATCTCAGAGAGAAGCCTCAGTCTGCTCCCCTCTGGGTGGTCCAGAACACACAGACTCACCTTTTGCAAATTCCACTGAGCTGTGCAACCTCCCACAGAAAGTGCATGTCCCCAGCCTCCATCTCAGGGGTTGCTGGAAGCACCCGCTTGTCTCTGCACCCCTGTGCTACTAAAACCAATAGTGATATTGGTCCAGGGAGCCTGCCTCCATTGGCTGCCTTTGTCTGTACTGCTGTCTGGGTTCCAGACCTCAGGATTTTGCAGGTCCCCCATGGAGAGATCCTAACCAGAGATAGTGTGCTGACTTTTTCAAGCCCAGGCTGGGAGTGTTCAGACTCTCGGTAGGTCCTAGAGACCACTGCCTAGAGCCCACACGGACCTCTTTCAGGTGAGGGAGGGGAGGGGAGCGTGGTTCAGACCCTGGTCACGCAGTGCATGTGCAGAGTGCAAAAGACTGTGTGGTTCTACAGAGCACTGGCTGGTGTCCACACCAGACTCTTTCATGCATGACGGTGGGAGTACACCTAGCCCAGCACTAGTATAAGCAGTGGAAAGCCGGGGGTTTCAGGGACCATGGCCTGGAGGGTTTGTTGCACTCTCTCTGGCATGGGTGGTCATCGGTGATGGCCGTCCTGGGTCCATGGGCTTAGGCCCATGCCCATGACTGCCCAATTCCACCAGTTCCCTCTTAAGATCTTTTGCTCTTTTTAAGTGCTTTTTGCCAGACTCCAAGTTAATACTGGTCCCCAAGCACAGGGCACTTTCATATTGGGGTATTACTTTCTAATGGGTAGCTTCTGGTGGCTCCCTCCCCCTTCTGTTTATCCTCCCATATCAGTCCGATCATTCAGACTCTGCTGCTTTACCTCACCACTGGTGGCTGCTGTCCCTGTGGAGATCTAGAAGTGTATAATCCTACATCTCAGGCTGATTTCATGGGTGTTCAGAGTGTTCTGGTAGACAACTAACTCACTGTAGGGGACCAGTTGAAACAGGGTCTCCTACTTCTCCATCATTTACCCCTCCTCTCTCTCTCTCTCTTTTTTAGATCAACTTTTATTTATTAAGCATCTGCTCAAATTGAAGGAATTTGCCCAAAGTCACACAATTTAGAACTGCAATTATATCCAATCTTTCTGATCCCAAAGGCTGTGTCTTTTTCACAAAATCCTACCAACACCCCAGATGATTTCCAATCTAGTAGGAACTGTAGGTAGGTTTTTTCCCTCCCTCTTTTTTTGTGTTTTTCCTCATTTTTCCTAGTTTTATCATAAAAAGCAAACTCAATAGACCCTATTAAAAAAAGAAAAAAAACAGTACCTACAAGCGAGTTATTCCAGATTCAGATGAAAATAACATTCCAACTATCTCAAACTATTTTGCCATTGCTGGTTTATTCTACCTCAAAATATTTCTTCAGATTGGAATGTATTTCATATCTAAGAAGTGCCTTACTCTAATAACCACCTTTATTCTGTTGTAGTGGAGCCATCTATATTTATAGGCTCAATTCCATTTTCTTTCTTGTTCCTGGTAGGTAAAATACTGAACTTTCTAGCTCTTTCCTTTTTTTTTCTTGGATTTACATAAACTTCCCAGTGAAAGAAAGTGACCAGAGTGATAGACTTAATCATAGAAGTTACAGAGTGGTCACTAGCAGTGACTGAAGAGTTCTGATCTTTGTAAGTTTATGTCCATAGAGAAGCTTTCTCTTTGTCTTAAAAAGGCACTATAACAAAGCAGACCTAAGTAAGTTCAGGAAGGGAGAAAACAGAGAAGCCAGGTTTGACCTCAAAAATTACCCTCTTCAGAAATAAAGAGAGAGAAGCAAACCATTAGAGATTCTTACTGATAAAGAACAAACTGGGCTGATGGAAGGAGGGAGGTAGGGGATGGGCTAGATGGATCATGGGCATTTAGGAGGGCATTTGTGATGAGTACTGGGTATTGTATGTAAGTGATGAGTCACTGAATTCTGTTCCTGAACTAATATGACACTACATGTTAAGTGACTAGAATTTTAAAAATTTGAAGAAAAAATAAAACTTACCTTTTTAAACTTTTCTGTTTAACTGGCATCAACTCTGGGTAATGCTTCTTATAATCACCTTCACATTTGAATTGAGAAATCATTCTTTCATGCCCTTGGGATCCACAGGTCCTCCAAGAAGACAGTGTGTGTTGGACTTTTTAAATCTAGCACTCTGAGACAAATTCACTAAAGTGAACACGCAGGAGGAACAAAAAACAAATGTGCCTTAACCGAACATATGCGCATGATCATTCGGTCAAATGAAACCACTATCTTCTACCTCTCTCTAGTCCTCCTCCAATGGTGTTTGTACTTTATAGCTTGCTTCTTTTTTTTTTTTTGCCTGTATGTGCTAGGTTCACCCTTAAGGCACAACAGAGAAAGAAGTAGCACATCCTTATTCCAATCTTTTGCTGGATGACGTTCAGCATCATGAAGTGATAGGCAAAGGAAAGCACCCCTTGTGACCTATGGCTTTACTGGTTTTCCCAAAGACAATAGAGACTGAAAGCAAAGTACCAGGCAGTCTAAGGAGCACAACTTTTTTTTTTAAATTTAAACATATAATGTAACCCCACCACCTTCTCCCAACACCCCTACTCCCCACCCCCCTCAGTTTGTTTTATGACATTAAGAGTCTCTTTTGGTTTGTCTCCCTCAGGAGCACAACTTTTGTGGACTGAATAACCATATCTGAAAGAACATAGCACTTAGAAAGTGTCCCAAGAAATCTCGGCATTTGGGAATACATGTTGTCAATTTCATTAAATATCAAAGCTACAGGGTTACATACACAAGAAATGTTGCTGTAGCTGTAGCTATAATGAAGGTACCTAGAGTGCATCCTAAAGGGAAAAGTGGTCAGGGTCTGGGTGAATCTCCCATAGTCTTGTGGTCTTGAGGATAAACAATTCTAAGTAAAGAAATCTTCAGGAGGCAACTTAGAAGATTTCTGCAGTTTGCAGAATGCCAAAGAGGAATCATAAGGGGGACTGGGAAGGGCATACAGGTACTTACTTTGGGGAGGGGGGAGAAATGCATTGCTGTAAAAGGACCAAAAGCCGTGAGGCAGCTTCCCATCTGGTGTAATGACAGACTGGAGTTCCCAGAGTGAACCATTCTTAAATACTATAATCTTCTAGTGGGACTCATGGTCTCAGATCAAATGCAACCAACCAATTAAGCATGGATGTGGATCAGAAGAATTATGGTCATGACAATAGCAAGGAGAATCAATCAGGACAGCATCCTTCTCTAGGCCTGAAATGCAATTTTAAGTTAGAATCTGAATCAAGTCCCTTGTTGACGGTGCTCCATCCTAATTCCTTTCTCTGAAATACCTGCCCTTGCCAGATGCTTCACAAGTAGGGCCTTTGATCAGGGCAGACATTTACCCAATTCTACCAAATTCTAAAAGTAGTCTTTTACTCTCTTTCCCTTCCCTCTCCCCCCACCCCAACCCACCAATTCTCTTTCTCTCTTCCTAGGAAGCTCAATCCAAGGTGTCCTGGCCTCTGATCTCAATTATAACTCATGCCAACAGAAAGGTGGTATATATGCTAAGTGCATTTCCCAAAGGATGGTGGCATAATGTTTGCTGCTGCACTTGAACATCATCAGTGTCCTGGGTCAGTTACTTGTGCACCTGTTAATAGATTAGTTATATATTTTGATGGACAGCAAGATGCCATTTGTTTTTATGTCTCCAAGCTCAATTCTTTTCATGGTAGAAACTCCACAATTTTCTAACTTCAGGTAGATGCTGGTATTCTACTTGGCTCCAGCATGTACCAAGCCCAAGATGACTCAAATAAATCTTGAAGAGTAAGCTATGGGGGATCTGTAGTGGGGTGAATTGTGGTCCCTCAAAAATATATGTCCACGTCTTAATCCCCGGAAGCTGTGAATGTGAGTATACTTGGAAAAGAGGTCTTTGCAGATGTAACTAAGAGGAGGATCTTGAGATATCATCCTAGATTATCTGGATGGGTCCCACGCCTAATGGCAGGTGTCCTATAAGAGACCCAGAGATGACAGTCACACACAGAGGAGAAGCTGAGGTAAAGATGGAAGCAGAGGTTGGATGCTGCTTCTGTAAATCAGGGAACACCAGTAACTTCTGGCAGCCCCCACAGTCTAACAGACAACCATGGAACTGATTCTCCCCAGAGTCTCCAGAAGGAACCAAGTCTGCTTACCCTTTGAGTGTGGATTTCTAGCAGCCTCCAGAATGTGAGAGAATAAATTTTTATTCCTTTAGGCTGCCAAATTTGTGATATTTTTTTTTATCACAGCTACAAGACACTAATACAGGATCTACAGAAAGTCCAGAGGAAGCAGAGTATTTTTCACAGGTTGAGTATTCCTGTGAAACTGACAATTCTCATTCCATAGTAGGGATATGTGGAAAGGCCAAAGGTGGGCAGGCCAGATTGTTCACCCCAGGAACTGTACTCTACTGCAAAGTTTACTCAATAAGGACTTCCCACTTCAGAGTTCTGGTCCAGCTTTATCTTGGGCAATATACTCTTTCTTCCTGGACTTTGATTTCCTTGTTACAAACTGGAGGTGCTCTTTCTGTATCCCACATATTTTACAGAAACATCTGGGGTAGGATGGAGGGCCATGACTTGGTAGAAGGAATATATATGAGAGAAAATTACTTGAGTGGCACAATTTAAAGCTTGGCTAGTAAAGCAGTGAAAAGTATAAGATGTTTAGAATATGTGGTAGCCTCCCACCACTGGGTTTGTGACTCCCATGTAATTTTGGAGAGGGGAACTTGGTCACTTATTTTCCAGACAGACCCAGGCCAAAGATGATATATTCCATTTATATGAGGAATTAACAGTCTTCAGCTGATGACACAGCTGTGTGAGCTAGAGTGCCTGCAGCTGAGTCAATATAAATCGTAACCAAAAATATTGTAAGCCAGAAAAATGGTTTACGCTGAAAAAACATCAGTCCATAGAAAGACCACCTGGGGCTTAGAGCTTTCACATGGAAGGTTAGAGTTTCCACTTGGGCCCCATGAGCTGAGCCATCTTTGATATTCTGCAACTAGCTTGGACCCTAGCAGCCGCTGTTGAAGTGATAGGGATGCTGCAGAGCTTCCCCCTACTCATCCTAAAGGTTGGGGCACAGGAGATCCTGGGACAGGTGCAGGAACATGCCCTGGAGGGTCCACAGCAGAAGACAACTCCGAATTTTCTTGAAAGCCCCATTCTGGCTCTTGTCTGGGTGCTGGAGAGTTGTTAACATGAACTGAACAAGACTTCCTCAGTCACCCAGTTTATTCAGAGTCTGTTAACAGAATCTAGGCTTCTGAAGGATGCTTTCCACAGAGCACCCACAGCAAATATACAACTGTCCATGAACCAGGCAAAGCTTGTCCCACATAGCCCCTCCTAGCACAGGATCTAGCATATGATAGTTCAGTTGGAATCTTGGTTCTATATTTACTCACTGTGGGATATTGCTTTTCTAAGTCCCAGTTTCCTCATTTGTAAAATCATAGCACCTAAAACATAGGATTGTTGTAAATATTAAATTCAATAATACAAATGAGTGACAGCATTGGATGTAAAGGCATAAAGCATAATAAATACTTGAAGAAGTTAGCATTTTTTTAAGACTTATTTCTCTGTCCTTTTGTTATTTCCTTTTGGTGTCTTCCTAATTGCTCATTGTCCTCAACCTTTCAACACACACATTTCTGATATCCCCAAATTTATTTCCTGTAACTAACACCATTGCATGCCTCGGACAAAGAAATAAAATACCTTTTTTGTTATTTCCTCTGAAGGAGACATTGTCAAGGCCTTCCCTCCATCTCTTTGGCCCTGATCCTTCCTCTACATGCTAATAGTCCCTTACTGGAAGATCATGCTCAGCCTGGCAGGAGGGACAAACCAAGAATGTCAGTGAGTTAATGACCCTAGAAACTGTCCTGGGCCACTACCAGGAGACAGTGGATAATGCTAATGTCCAAATGTTCCAGTTAAAAGGCAGGGATGAACAGAATAGATTTTAAAAAGCAAGACCTACTACATGTTTCCTACAAGAGATACATTTAAAATATAAAGAACAGGTTAAAAGCAAATAATTAGAAAAAAGATGAATTATGCACACAATAAAGATATGAAGGCTATAGTGACTATATCAGTGCCAGGTAATAAAATAGATTTCAAACCAAAGAGTATTATCAGTAATAAATTGTCAGAGACATTTAATAATAATTAAAAGGACAATTCATCAGAAAGATATAACAGTCATAAGGATGCATATACCTAATAACAGGAGCTTAAAATACATGAAGGAAATATTGAAAGAATAAAAGAGAAATATATAACACATCATATCCAATTTCAACTCCCTTTCATTAATAATTACTAAGGAGTCTAGAACATAAAAAATTCATAAAAACATGGAAGATCATAAACAACACTATAAACCAACTAAACTTAATTGACATTTATAAAGCACTGCATACAACTGCAATATACATATTATTTTCAAGTGCACGTTGTATATCATCAAGAGAAATTTGAGAAGACTTAAATAAATGGAGAAGCATGTCATAATTATAGATTAGAAGACCTGATATCATTATTATTTCATATCTCCAAATTTGTCAATAAAGTACCAATAAAAATTCCAGCAAACATTTTTGTAGAAACTGGAGAGCTGACTCAAAATTATATATGAAAGTCAAAAGAATTAAAATAACCTAAGCAATTTATAAAAAGAGAGAACAAAGTTGTGAGAGTTATACTACTTGATTTGAAGACTTACTGTATATATCCATATGGATATATAAACATATATGTACATATGTATATATATGGATATACATACATGGATATAGATACATACATGTATATGTGTGTATATGTATATATATATATACATATACACACATATATACAATAGAGTCTAGAAATAGACCCCACACATACATGGTCAATTGCTTTATTACAGAGGTGCTGAGGTGACTTAACAAGAAAAAACATATCTGTTCAAAAACGTGTTGTTGTAGATCAATATGAGAAAAGCTAATAAACATCAACATACTCAAAACTAAATCTGAAATGGATCAAAGGCCTAAGTTGAAAATAAAAATTACAAAACATCCAGAAAAAGGGAGAAAAGTTTCACTACTTCGGCGTGGGCAAAGAGTTCTTAGATTGCAAAGAGGGTAAACCATTTTTTAAAAATTTATAAAATTGGACCTCATCAAGATTAAAAACATTTGTTCTTCAAAAGGTAGCAAAAAGGTAAGCTACCAAATTGGATAAAATGTGTGCAAAACATATTTCTGATAAAGGACTTGCTTCCAAAATATATAATCTGAGCTATTTTTACTCTTAAATACTTCTGACCCCCAATGTGTGGGGGTTTTTTTCAACACTAACTACCAGTTCTGCAATTCTTTGCATACCAACTCCATGTGATACAATTCAGCCCAGAGTTAATGTCAGATTCCCCAGGTTCAAGGGCTCAGTCCCACAAAATTGCCCTAACTTCAGATGCCTATCTTAAGTCCCGGATTGAGCCACTGACTATATACCTCCTCACATTCAATAATTAGCTACAATGCCTCACAGAACTCAGGAAAGTACTTTACTTAGTATTATTGGTTTGTTATAAAACATTCAACTCAGAACAGCCAATTGGAAGAGATGCACAGGGTGAGGCACTGGAGCTGGGGGAGGGGGAGAAATGGAGTTTCCATACCCTCTCCCATCTTTGCACCTTCAACGTGTGTATCAACCTGGAAGGCCTTCCAATCCCATCCCACTGCTTAGAGTTTTTGTTTGGTTGGGGTTTTTGCAATTTCATTTTGAATATGTGAATAAGAAAATATCTGGAACCCAGGAAATTGGCCAGGGCACTTTTACTGAGTTCATACATGATGATAATCATGAACAGCCAATTCAAGCAGTCTATGACAAGAGCAAGGGAATCATGGCTCATACCCCTCAAGGCTGAAGGTCTCAGTTACCACACCAAGCAAGCAACTAAGGCCAGACGGATGGCTAAACAAGTGGTGGAAGATAGAGATGATAACTTCCAATTATGACTTTGGGACCAACTGCACCACTGGAGACTTGTTTCTTGCCCCATCAACCTTCCTGTTTTCTTTTTGCTTTTCTCTTTTGAAGTTCTAATGGATCACCTCCTTGAAGGATCAGCAACAGGACTGAGTCAACATAACATAGGACCCAAGGGGTTCTGAGGGATGTTGCAGCAGACCCGGTTGGAAGCAACCTATGTTCCCTCAGCGCTCATCAGTCTCTTATGTGCTGACAGCTTTCTTCTTCAAGCCCCTGAAACTCATGTCACTCCACTCCATACAAGTGGAAGACTAATGGTGTTTGAGGGACACAGTGTCCTGGAGCATCCCTCAAGCAATGAGGAACAGCAGTTGGTGAATAAATACCTGACCTCCTTATGCCTTGGTTGAGAAAACTCTGAGATGTGCTATGTGATGGCCTGGAGGTACCCAGTGGCCCAAGCCCCAGTTGCCACAGTTGTTAATTGCTCATTATGACACCCCTCTATTGCTTTTCTCTTTTCCCTGTTTCACTTCCCCATTTCCCTACCCATGATTTCTTTGATCTGATCGCAAGTAAATGACTATCCTTTAAATCTTTGTCTCAGCAACTGCTTCTGGGAGAATCCAACTTAAGACATCCTCCTATCCACTGAAGCTTGTCTGACTGGGTGCCAGCACATCAGTTATTTTATGTATGTATTTTATGTTATTTTATGTATGTATTGTTATATACACTCTAGCAAAATTGTTTGCAGTTGGTTGATATGCTATTTCTTCCACATCGTGGTTCAAGGTTACAGCAGCCCTAAACATAATAAATTAAAGAAATGTGATGTGAAAACGGAAGGCAGCGGGTGACTAAACGGGTGGGGAAGATATCCTGGAATAGGAGGGACTTTCTTAGTCTGTTATGGGTAGGAGTGACCTTGTCATATGGATGGTCACTTCTTAAAACACTTCTCCTTTTTATTTTTAGTCGCCTTTGAGTTCAAATGTGTTAATACCCTGATTCTGAAAGTGTTTAGCAATTTTTAGAATTTATTGGAAAAACTGAATTTTCACCAAGAGTCTATGTTCAGGTTCAGAGATATCTTTCCATTGTTCCTGTGACATTCTTTTTTTTTTTTTTCAAAGATTTTATTTATTTATTAGAGAGAGAGAGTGAGCACAGGCAGACAGAGTGGTAGGCAGAGGCAGAGGGAGAAGCAGGCTCCCTGTGGAGCAAGGAGCCTGATGCGGGACTCGATCCCAGGACACTGGGATCACGACCTGAGCCGAAGGCAGCCGCTTAACCAACTGAGCCACCCAGGCGTCCCTCTTTTTTTTTATAAATAAATGTGTATCATGCTTCAACTAGAATTCTTTGAAAATAGGAGTAAAACATTCTTTAGCATTGTGCCTATTCTACTGGGTAAAAGTGTATGTTTTTATTGGTGAAGAAAGAAAGGGGATATGGAAAATGGCTTGCAGAATTGTAGTTACCAGCCAGATTTGCTAGTCTGAAATAAGCACCATATATGCATTTATGCATAAATAGTGAGGAATGGTATTTGTATAATGTTTATTTCATGACAAAATAAGTGATAGGCTATCCTAATTACTAGTTTTGAAAAAGTTAAACATTTTCCTAGAGTGTTTTTCATTTTGATTTTGATCTTAATCACTTGCGGGGGAATTGGTTTAAATGCAGATCCTTGGGTGCTACTCCAGACTTAGTGAATCATAATCCCTTCAAGCAAAACCCAGGAATCTACATTTTAAGTAGTCAGTCCTAGTGATTCCAGGGTGGAGGACTTCTGGGTTAGACTTTGTGTTTCTGTGAGAAACACAGCCAGAGATAGGCTCTCAGAACCTGAATAGGATATTTAGGTTGAAATTTAGGTCGAACTCCACAGGGGCCAAGTTTCAAACGGTGTTAACCATGTTGAGGCCAATTAGGGGGAATTTAGATGCCTGAACAGGATCACATGGGTATGGGTAGCTGGATCAGCCTTTGGTAAAGGGCACAAATTTTAGGACAAACAGCATATAAGGTCTGTAAACCTAGACACCAGCTAGCTACAGCACAGTTATATACTTTGAAAGTCAAAATAATTTTATCAATATGTTCTTTACTCATGTCCTTATTTCTCCTCCTTGTCATATATCAAAATCTTTTTTAAAGTTACAGTTTGAGGGACACATGGGTGGCTCAGTCGATTAAGCATCTGACTCTTGGTTTTGGCTCAGATCATGATGGGGCCCTGTGTTGGGCTCTGCACTCAGCATGGAGTCTGCTTGAGATTCTCTCTTTCCCTTTCCCTCTGCCACTCCCTCAGCCTGAGCATGTGCATGCACACACATACTCTCTCTCTCTCTCACAAATAAATAAATAAAATCTTTTTAAAAAGTCAATCAATCAATCAATAAAGTTAGTTTGATTGTGTCTACATTTGGCCTTAAAAGGAAATTTACATACCTTTAAGGATGATGGCTACTTAATTATCTTCTTACCTCTATTACACTAAATGGTTTTCCTTTCTGCCTAATCATTGAAAGAGCACAGAAGCAGTTTTCCCTATCAGTTACCTGGGTACTTCTAGTAAGTATTTAAAGTTAATTTTCAGCTGTAATTAATGGACAACTCCATGTAAATTGATCTAAACAAGGAAATGAATATATCTTTAGGTAGGATGGGCTTCTGGAACGGCTATTTTAGTGCTTCAACAATGTCTTCAAACATGAAAATATTTTCCATCTCTTTCTGTGTCAAAGGTTTTGCATCAATTTATGATTGGTTTCTCTTGTGTTTCTAAAATGACTGTAATTAGGAATCAAAGTGACTTGCTCATGTCCCACAAGTGAAAGGGATAGCATCTTTTCCAATAATAAAATAAAACTCCTTTCTTTCTGTCTGACTGGATCCAGATAGGTCACACACTCTAGTCCTGGACCAGTACCTGTTGCAAGGGGGAATCCCATGAGCTAATTGGTTTAAGCCTGCATTCTGGACATATCACTGACAATGGGGTAGAATTACCATATGTCCAACAACTGAGAATGCAGATAGGGTCAGTGTCCCTTAAATAAGAAACTGAAAAGAAAAGAGATGGTGGAGACCTAAAAAATATTTGCAATCTGTTTGTAGATGATCAGAGAAGAGATGGATACTAAAGAGACAATCTGTGATCCACTAACATACGGAGCTTTCCACTTAACGGTCACTGTCTCAGCTCAGGATATAAGCTTGCTCAACTCAGTCCTCTCAAATAAAGTTAGAGAAGCACATCCCCAGGACTCACAGGAGGGTCTAGGGAGTCCTTGAGCTTAAATTGCCCTGGGATAGATAGAGTAGCAATATGGTCCAGGTCCACAGTGGCCCTGCAGATAACAAGTCAAGGATGACAAGGATATTGTTGTGTCCATCATGCAGCATGATGGACATCTGCATCATACAGATGCAGAAAACTTCCCTCTGAGGTTCCAGGTACAGACTTGGGGATGATGTCACTTATGTCCACACTGGCTGGTAGATGAAGAACACTATGATTCTTCTTGTATTCAAGATGGTTTTCTAATTACTCACCCTATAGTTCCATGTCAGTGCCCCTTTACCCATCTCTTCCACCCTGTTTCCTTTTCCCAGATAATTCTCCCCATCCAGTGATTCCCCTAGTGTTTTGCCCACTGCTCCCAAATGCTATTTTTTTCCATAGCTCCGTAGGATAGACATTCTATCCAGGGAACCCAAAGCTTCATACTATGTACTTTTCTTTCATGCAATAATCTTCAATGGCTATGAAGTTCAGAGTCAAAATTGCTAACAACTAAACACTACTTTTGATTTCCAGAGCAGGGAGGCTTACTCATTAGACACTTGCTAGGGGTAAGGAGAAGTGTTTGCTTTCCCTCCTGGGGTGGAGAGTGATGGAATAGAGAGAGGGCAGGAAAGTTCACTCTCTCCTGGAATGGATCCAATCAATCCTTCAAAAGACAAACAGAAAAAAGGTAGTGGTGTTTTTGAATTAAAACAAGTTAAAAATTCTCATCCTGCTACCTTTATATCATTATATATTGTATCTTTGAAGCCTATAATAATTCCATGTAATTAAGGGAAGAATATTATGGTGCCCTAAGAGCTCCATGAGTCTTGGCTTCTGTTTGCCCTCTGCTTGATGGCATCTGTGTGGGCTGTTGGAATTGAACTTGTGTCAGTGATTCCATTATAAAGTTCTCTTTTTTATTAAGTTATCTGGACCCTGGCCACCAAATCTCTGGGATAGCCTCCACTCAGGAGCAGAGCTAATGGTGGAACTTTGTCACATTGAGCAGCTTGAAAGTCTTTATAGTGTGGCTATGTACAAAGGAAGAAGAAAAAGCAGATGTGCTTTTAGAATGTTTTGCCATCTGTTGAGCCGGCACTTGAATCTTTAAGTTCTGGAATCTTAACTTGGTGTGCACAGGTCAAAGACCTAAAGTTTCAGGTCTGTGTGTCTGTTATTAAGAGGAAAAAAGAATAAATTCTCTCCCTTCCACATTCAACCAGTTCATTTTAGACCACAGAATTTATTAATATTCAGTAATATGTGTAGGTTTGAACGGATAAAAATAGCCAAGCTGATTCATTTAGAAATAGGCTTCTGTAAGCTTCTGTAAGCACAAGCTTATTTCCTGCAACACTGCAAGTGTAAAACTGTCTTTGCAGAGAGAAGACCTCTTTCCTACCAGTGATCAGCATGTGGAGGGCAGTCACCATCTCTACTCACTTGTTTTGTTTTGTGAAAGGCTGAATCCTTTTGGGTTCCACCTGTCAGCATCTTTACCCATCCATTTCTTTTTCTGTTGCACTTTACCTCACCCCACAAAATAATAAAACAGGTTAAATATTTGTCCAATATCCCTTCTATCAGTAAAGAGAAATAGTCTCCTGTAAAAGGTGTTAAATTCCCTGGTTATCCTTACTGTTGCCCTAATCTGTACACTATAGAGCCTCATGTGGTTATTTAAATTTAAATTCGATACAGTACAATACAGTAGAATACTTCAGTTCTTCAGTTGCAATTAGCCAGATTTCAAGGGCTCAACAGTTGCCTGTGGCTAGTGACCACCATAACAGACAACATGAAATATTTCCATCTTTTCAGAAAGTTCTATAACACTGGTACAGAGGGTCAATGGAGAAAAGATGCCATATGGAAAACCATTTCTTTCTTTCTTTTCCTTTTTTTCCCTCTTTAGAAAGCCATTTCAAATTCTAGTTGGCTATAGCTATCATTTTTAGGCCAGTTTAAGAATTCCAACTGACGGGGAAGAGTCAAGATGGTGGAGAAGTAGCAGGCTGAGACGACATCAGGCAGCAGGAGATCAGCCAGATAGCCTATCAAACCATTCCGAACACCTACGAATCCAACAGGAGATTAAAGAGAAGAAAAACAACAATTCTAGAAACAGAAAATCGACCACTTTCTAAAAGGTAGGACCAGCGGAGAAGTGAATCCAACGCGACGGGAAGATAGATCCCAGGGGGAGGGGCCGGCTCCTGGCAAGCGGCAGAGCACAAAATCAGAACTTTTAAAAGTCTGCTCCACGGAGGGACATCACTCCAGAGGCTAAACTGGGGTGAAGACCTCACGGGGACAACGTGGACTCAGGTCCCACAGGCTCACAGAAGGATCGGGGGTATCTGAGTGTCGCAGAACTCACAGATATTAGAGCAGGGAAACCAGCTGCTGAGACAGAGCCGAAGTTTCCTAGAGCCGTGCTCTGTGACACGGGCCGGTGCTCTGTGCGAGGGGTCCCCACAAGATCCGGGGAGACTCCGACCCGGGAGAGCTCAGGGATCTATTGGGTTCAGAGACTCCAGGTGGGACTCTGCCAGAGACAGAGATGCTTGGTCACAGGCTGGGTGAGCTCGGAGCGCTCCCAGAAGCCAGTGAGACGGGACTGCTTACGCACGATTTTCTCCGAGCGCAGAATCTGAGCGAAAACGGAGGCTGGGGAGACGGGAGTGATTAAACGCTTTTCTCTGAAGACGCACTGAAGACTGGGGCCCCTAGCTCTCGACTCCTCTGAACCGGAGAATGGGAGGCCGCCATTGTCATTCCCGTCCTCCGGAACTCTACGGAAAGCATTCAGGGAACAAAAGCTCCCGAAAGCAAACCTGAGAGGATTACTTAGCCTGGCCCCTGGTAAGGGCGGTGCAATTCCGCCTGGGGCAGAGACACTTGACAATCACTACAACAGGCCCCTCCCCCAGAAGATCAAACAAATCCAGCCAAGACCAAGTTCACTTAACAAGGAGAACAGCTGATTCTTATCTGGACAAAATGACAAGGCGGAAAAACTCACCACAAAAAAAA